>CAUYQV010174622.1:0-51083 GCA_963574575.1 Galagoides demidoff | reverse complement strand
CCAGCAGGGGTGTGAGGTCCAGTTTTTAGGAGGTTTCTCCCATGGGATAGAGTGGGAGGAAGTTTGAGCTCTGCTCGCTTGTTTGCATGGAGTAAACTGTGAGCCCTTGTTGCGGGGGAGGGGACTCCCGTCCGCTTGGTGGTGGATTCTATACCTTTTGGTTGTATTTTTGGGGTCGCTGCTCGCCTCAGGAAGGTTGAAGTGTGCTCCTCAATCTTCCCTCTTGGCTCTGCTCCAAGCCATCATCTAATTAGCTAAACTTCTGTCCTTTCAGCCTCCTTCTGGACGGGAGCCTCTGCAAAAAGCTGGCTGCAGTCCGCCATCTTGGCTCCGCCCCCTACAATGTAAAGTCTTAACAGACAACACCAAGAAGAAGAAGAAAGAATTAGAGAGCTTGAAGACAAGTTTCTGAATTAACACAGTCAGTCAAAAGTAAGGAAAAACAACCCAGAAGAATGAAGTATCTTCTCTAGAAACATGGGATTGTGTAAAATGAACAAACATAATAATCTTAGGTATCTCTGAAGAAAAAGGAGAAAAAGTAAAAGTCATGGAAAACTTTTATGAGGAAATATTGGAGGAAAATTTCCTTAATCTTGCTAGAGATTTATAGATCCAGGTATGAGAAGGTCAACAAACTACTACAAGATTCATTCCAAATAGGGCATTGTCAAGGAACATAGTCACCAGTCTGGTCAAAGTCAAAACAAAGGAGATAATTCTACAAGCTGTGGGACAAAGGCATCAGGCAACTCAGAAAAGAAAAACCCATCAAACTAATAGCAGACTTATCAATAGAAACCTTAAAAGCCAGATGGGGTGGTGGGGGTCTCATCTTTGATCTTCCTAAGCAGAATAATCATAAAGAATTTTGTATCATCCTGGGTGGAAGGCTCAATTATAGCTTGAACTTAACCTAACAATGCAAACAATGTAACCTAATCATTTGTACCTTCATATTAATCTGAAAAATTTTTTAAAAAGAATTTTGTATCCTGTAGAACTATGATTCATAATGAAGGATTGAAGGATAAATAAACTGTTCCCAGATAAGCAAACACTAATGGAACATGTTGCCACTAGATTTCTCCTGATTAAAATGCTCAAAAGTGCCCTAAATACTGAAAAGAATGGTGAATATCAGTGTAAAAACACTTAAAAGTAAAAACTCACATTTCTTATAAAATAGCAACACAAGGGAGAATAAAAAAAAACAAAACCGGGATTTGTTTTGTGGCCTACTATTGGTCTATCTTGGAAAATATTCCAAGTGCTAATGAGATAAATGTATATTCTATAGTTTTTGAGTAGTTAATATTAATGTTGAATTTAAACAGTCTAAATGACTCTCGTAAAAGATAGAATGGCTGGATGGATTAAAAAAAAATCCCAAATACATATTTGCTATATCTAGTTCCAAGGAACCCATTTAACTCTTAAAGAGTCACATAAACTCAAGATAAAGGGGTAGAAAAAAAATCCCACACCATGGAAACCAAAAGCAAGCAGGAGCAACAATTCTCATATTAGATAAAAGAAATTTCAAATTGACAACAGTTTAAAAAGACAAAGATGGTTCTTATATAATTATAAAAGGATAACTTCAACAAAAAAACCAATAATTTTATACAGAAAGCATGTCAAAAATATGTATACACATTTTAAGAAAGGAAAAATGGTATAGAATTGTAATATTCAGTACATGTACCAATAACATTTGTCATCTTGCATATTGTATCTTGTAACTTTTATAGTTTCAAAATCAGACATGACTTGTGTATTACAAACTTAATGCACTTTTTTCCTTTAAAATGTGTATACATTTTTGGCAACTTCTGTGTCTATGTTAATATACACACATGACATAAGAGTTACCAGATTTACAAAACAAATACTACCATACCAATGAAAAGAAACAAACATCAATATAATAATAGTAGAGGACTTCAGCCCTCTACTGACAAAAACAGATCATTGAAGCAGAAAATCAACAAAAAACATGAGATTTCAATGGGACTTTAGAACAAATTAACCTAACAGACATTTATAGGACATTCTACTCAAAAACTATAAAATATACATTTTTCTTATTAGCACTTGGAATATTTTCCAAGATAGACCAATATTAGGCCACAAAACAAATCCCAGAAATTTTTTAAAAACTAAAATGATATTATGTATCTTTTTGGGCCATAGTAAAAGTAAAAATGAATTCCAAGAGGAACTTTCAAAACTATACACATATATGGAAATCAAACAAACTGCTGTTGAACAACCTTTGATTTAATGACATCAAGTTAGAAATAAATAAAAAAATAAATTAGTGACAACTGGCAACAAAACCTATCCAAATCTCTGGGATACATCACAAGTAGTTGTAAGAGAGAAATTCAGAAAATGTCTATATTAAAATGATGGAACGATCAAAATGAGAATATGCTGTCACTCTTTAGTTAGGGAACTACAAAGAAGAAGTAAAAACCAAACCCAAAGCTAGCAGAAGCAAAGAAATAAAACAGATCAGAGAAGAACTAAACAAAATATAAATCAGAAAAAAAAATCAGTGAAATAAGAAGTCTGTTAGTTTTGGAAGATACACAAAATTGAAATACCACCAGCTCCAGTCACTGAGGAAAGAATAGATAGGATTCAAATAAGCTCAATCAGAAATGAAAAACTAGACATTCAATCTACTACCACATAAATACAAAAGATTATCCTCTACATCTATGAAGACATCTACACACACTAACTAGAAAATAAAGAAAAATGAATAAATTTTTGGAAACCCATGACCTCCTAAGCTTGAATCAGGAATAAATAGAAATCCCGAATTGACCAATAATGAGTAGTGAGATTAAATCAATTATAAACAATTTCCAATAACAAAAGCAACAGAAATAGCCCAGGATCAGAAAGAATAAAAGTCAAATGCTACCAGTTGCACAAGGACCTGCTACCTACTTACTGTACTTGTTTCATAACATCAAGGAGTAAATATTCCCTACTTATTTTAAAAAATTGGTCTGACCCTGATACTAAAAGCACACAAAAAAGAAAACTACAGACCAGTATCCCTCATAAACATAGATACAAAATGATGCAGAAAAACTTTTGATAATATCCAGCATCCCTTCATGATCAGAACACTTAAGAAAATTGGTATAAAAGGGACATTTCTCAAATTGATAGAGGCCATCTACAGCAAATAGTAGTGCTAAGAAAGAAAGATGAAGCTTATGAATGCTAGGTAACTTGCTAAAGCCCAGAGAGCAAATACAAGAAAAGGTATCCTTGAGAAAAACACTCGGTCAGACGGTCTTGAAAATACAGCAATCTATGCTTATCCCTCTGGGAGTAGGATGGCACCAGTTCCCTGCCAAGAAGTAATTCTATCTTACTTTGAGTTCTTATTGTTATCACTGGCTTCCAAACAGAAGCAGCTTCTCTTGAATACATTCTTTGTAAATTTCCTTTATCCCTTTCTTTTTGACCATGACCAATTCCATCTCTAAAGCAGTATAAAAAGTTATGAAGAATCATTGTGGCATTAGGCCTTACAGAATCTAAGAATAATAACTTGCAAATGTCATGAAAGGTTTAGGTGTAAGATAAATGACATAAGCTCCAGGCTTATTTATGGAGTCAAGAAAAGCAATGTTATTTTATACAAATGTGTGTATGCATGAATATTTTTTATGTGAGAATAAATGGAGGCTCTGGGCAGTTTCATGCCTGAGGTGCCTGAGGTTATATGCTAATAAGTGGGAAGTGGAAGATTTGGTCTTCTAGTCTATTTAACTCTTGATCCAGGATTCCTTTCTCCCATCAAAGCTGCTGTGCCCTGGAGCATGAGGGGAGTGTGGTCCCCCCAAACACTATCAAAGGTTACTACTTAAACATTTCCTTTAGCCATTTATGTAGGATAAATCAGATAAAGACTCTAGGAAGTGTGCTATAGGTAAGGCGTCTTGGAGAGTTAAAAATAAATTCTTTTAATCGTCCTTTAGAAAGTTAAAGGAAGAGATCATATCACAGCTAGGTAAAAATTCAATAATATCTTCCCCACCAGCTAAGGAAAATGATCAAGAAATTCAGCTCTGATCCAACCCACAGGCGATTGGAGCCATTCTCAAAAGGACTCTGTCTTTTCCAAAATAAATGTCTGCTCCACTTGAGTTAAAATTAGACACACATCAATTCTGGCTGTTGACACAGAAGCCTCTGGCAAATAGGGTGGAATCCAGTACCTTCTACAGATATGACCAATCTCTGCAGACATCCCTTAAGATACTCAAGGCTGAAGAATTAAAGTGTCTCACTCTTTCTTCATCACCAGTACCCTCTGCCCCTGCCCACGACCAGCAGCACTTCAGCAAGCTGCAAAGCATGAAGAAAAATTGCCTCTCTCTTTCTGACCAGGGTTCCAAAATGGAATAGCACAAATATGAGATGGTTTTATTTTTTATAGTAGTGCTAATTCCTGAAATCTGTCGACTTGCCTTGGCAATATTCATTATCTCCCTTATCCACTCTCTGGACAAATATTTATTGATCGTCTACTGCTGCATTGTGCTAAGTATTGGGGCATAAGACATGACCCCAGTCCTCAGCAGCCTCATGACTGAAATATGAAAAATATCATTATCTCTCCTTCGATGAATAAGGAAAGACTTTCAGAAAGAGTGACTTCCCAATGTCAGCAGGAAAAAAGCCCTGTCTCTGAGATGTGACTTCCCTTTTATCTTCATTCCCTTCAAGATGAAAATGGCAACTCCCAATACTGTCTTATTTATGCTGTTATTATAGTTTTCCCCAAGGATATTAAAAATATGTGAATAATCATAGGAAGTGCATTTATATTTGGACTCAGGGAAATAACTTTTTGTGTGATGAGGAACGGAAGAGGGTGAAGGTGAACTCTTGTCAAACTTTTCTTTTTTCTTTTTTTTTTTTTTATGAGATGTCTTGGTATGAAAAATACCTACTGAGAAACTTGTTTTTGTTTTGTGCTTGTTTTCTGTGGTCCTCATCATTCCAGGTGTGCATTCTTACAATGGCTTCAGAACTGGTCTTATCTTCATAACTCTATCCAAATCTAACCATCAAAGCATAAATATGCCTAGAAAAGATTTCCTACTTAACTGACTTGCCCAAGGGACTTAATTCATTTTCTGTAGAACATTTCTTCCTATAGGATGGAGGTCAAACTTTCTCAGGATGATTTCAATAATGAGGCCTAATCTTATCAGTTTAACACATACTCACTGAGAATCCAATTTTGGGATACAACAGCATAAAGTCTTAAGTCTTTGGAACTCCTGGTTTGGCAGGATAGGAATGGAAAGGAAAACAGATCAGTAAGCAAATAATAACAACATAGTCTGGAAATTCCCTAGGACAATGGATATCAACCTTCTTAATGCTGTGACCCTTTAATATAGTTCCTCATGTTGTGGTGACCCCAACCATAAAATTATTTTCATTGCTACTTCATAACTCTAATTTTGCTACTGTTATGAATCACAATGTAAATATCTGATATGCAGGATGTATTTTCATTGGTTGCAACCCACAGGTTGAGAACTGCTGCCCAGGAAAAGCCACCAGTAGTCATAAGAATTACTCCTCAGGAGGACTGATTAACTCAGTCTGAAGAGTCTAAAGAGATGTTAACAAGAAAGAGGAGATGTTTGAACTCTTCCCTAACAATAGTCTTCCTTTTAAACCAAACCAGTCTTCTCATTATTCAAATGTGCCAACCATGTAAATTTCTGCCTGCTATTTTCAATGTTTATTATTTATCAAAAATTTACTGTATCCTAGACAATGTGTTAAGGATATAGTTCTATCACAACATCATGGGAGAATGTATTTTCTGTATTTCCTGTGAATTTACTCAAAGTTCATGTGCAATTTATTATATTAAACTAGTTTGAATTGCACATGAACTTGATGTCCACCCTGTATTTAAAAGATTTAAAATATATACAAGATATTAATATTATACATTATCATTTCTTTTGTCCAAATTTAACGTCAAAGACATGTCCTCTGTGAGTTCATTCTATAATTCCCCAGGACTCAGAAACACTCTTGCATGTCTGGTGCCCCTTTTTATACTGTTTTGTTCCCCTCTAGTGTGTTTTTGTAACATGTTTTATGTGGGTCAATGTCCCACAAGAAAAACCTTCAAGGGCTCTGTGCTGTGTCACTACCCAAATGAGTTTATAAAGGGTGCTATTCATTCTTTTACTCAGGGTCCTCTTTAAGATGGTTTATAGGAGATAGCCCTAGTGTTAGTGTTAGAAGAGTTCTAGGTCTCCTGAACATTTCATCTAGTTTAAACCAATAAGATGTTATATAATTTGCATAATTCATCAGGTTTTCCTTCTCAAGGATATTTTATAGCCAAATTTGTGGGCAACTTATAGGAATTACTTGCAGAATGTTTGGCCCTATTTCTCCTTCTTTCTTTTTCCATTTTGCTAATTTTTTTCATATTCTAGTACATTACCTTAAGTCCTTTCTAGACTGAAAAAAATCCTTTCTAAATACATAAAAAGATTATTTGCACTGTTTTTTAATTATCTGTGTCTGTAGCACAGGGCAAGCATGGGACTAGGGTCTCACTACTTTGTCAAGGGTTATGTTTGTTGGGAAATATTTGGCTGTTTTTACTATCCTATGAATGAGGGAAATGTAGGTAGAGTCCTTTGAAGGAATATAGAGTAAAACTCTTCTTTTGCTTCATGACTAGCACAAATTAAAACAAAGCTAAGAGGTACACTTCAAAGTCCAATCCTGGAGTCATGGAGCCTGAGGAGCGAAAAAATCATTTCAGACCTTGAAGTTCTCACCTACTAGGAGAAGGAAGGGGATGGGGAAAGCTGACCCTTATTAATGTTTCTGATTTGCCAAGCTGTCATGATTTTCCTGTCCTTAAACTTTATTGATTTAGCTAAACTCTGAACTCTGTCTTGCTTTAGGGAAAGCCAAAGAAGCATAGATTTTTATGTCAAAATATTTTGTAGGCTCAACATTTGTTCTTTGCTGAAGGCCTGTGGAGGATATAGAGAAGAGGTTTATTTACTAAGTAGAGTATCATAAGAATGGAAAAGCAAGCATCCAATGCACTCAATAATAATGTGAAACCAGAAGATGAACAACTACACACCTACACAAGAAAAAAAGACACACACACACACTATTAAATTCAAGTGGGAGGATGGGGGAGAAGGGGAGTAAAAGGGAGGAGGGAGGGAGTTTGGAAAGCTCTTACCTCATGGGTGCAAAATAGGGGTATATATAGGGTGACCAGACGTCCTGATTTTGGCAGGACAGTTCCACTTTTCAACAATTTGTCCGGTGTCCTGCGGCATTTTAAAAAAGTCCCAATTTTTGGAAAGAATGCACAAACGGGCTGGAGAACAAGAAGGGAATATACAGTTTTTGGCTGTGATATGGCAATTTCACCAGAATATGAGTTTTGTATTATTTTTGTTAATTTTATAATGTTAAACTGTAATAAGTAATTGCTGAGAAGTGATTATCAAGAACTGCTTATCAAAGTCAGGCTCCGCCCCGGCTCTGCCCCGACTCTGCCCCGGCTCTGCCCCCCACCATGTTGTCCCACCGTACAGATGTTAAAATCTGGTCACCCTAGGTATATAGCATACCTGATGCGTGAAGGGCTCAGCAACAACTTGGACTTTAACAAATGCAAACAATGTAACCTAATCTTTTGTACCCATATGTTAATCTGAAATAAACAAAACAAAACAAAAAGCCTTGATTACTAGGATGCAGAGAAGACCCGGGACCCACTGATAGGTCCTAGGTAGCGAAAATCAGGCCAGGTCTCAGCAACACTTTGTGGAGGATGCATTCCAGCCAGTTGAAACTCCCAGCCTAGCCCCGAAACAAAGTGATAATGCTGTACTTGCCCGTATTTCTGCCCTCCAATTTTTAGACTATCTCAGTGAGTTGTTGAACTAGCATCCAGCTACGTAGGCCAGCTGTAACATATCTATAAGAAAAATGGGTAATAACAGAGATTGGAGGGTTTCTGGACAGAGTCTCTTTTTCCAAAGACTATCTACTCTAATAATCTACTATGGAGAGATATTATAAAAATTTTATTCTTCATATTCAATTGTTTCTATCATCCTATGTCTCTATCTATCTGTATAAATGATTTTCTCTGGAGCATTTCACCCTAACAGCTTTCTTTCCTCAAACTAAGGGAGAATTGCCTTGTTACTAAGGAGATGACAGGTAAAGTGGGTGGGCAGGGGAAGAAAGAATAAGAGAAAAAGGACAGAGAAAGAGTGGTGCACAGTTTTAAGACAGATTTATGCATATCCATTCCAAATTTGAGTCTCTAAGATGGTCAAAGAAACTTCAAACCATTCAAGAATTGACTTGAAGTGATTCTGTGCTGGTAGTGATCTAGAAAAAGAAATGTGATCTTTTCCTGTAGAAAAATATATTTAACCTAATCCTTGGGGAATCTACACAAATAAATTTCCAAGAGAAATAGCCTGCCCATGGCCAACATAAACAGAAATACAAACAAGTGACTGTGTTCACAAACCAGCAGAAACAACACACAGCAAAAAACTCACAATGAAGCCATGTATAAGTATCACATGAATACTATGAATTAACTTAGTTTACTATATCTATGATTATAAACATTAAAAGCACTAGAAAATATATTCAGGGAGGAGAACACTAAATAGGTTGGAAAATTAAAAGACGACAGGTGACTTCTGCTTAGGATGTAGAAAACACAAAGGAAAATTCTTCACACTCTCATAGTAAGAAAAAGTAGATAACCTATAAAAGCACAATTTTTTTTTTTAAAGCATTAGAGAGCTGAGGTTGCAGGACAACTGACTAGCCTGAAATCTGCAAAAAGGAGAAGTCTTCAAGGAAATATAGGACACAAGCTCTTGCTCACCTGGGGGAGGTATTAAACCTTGCATGAGCCAATGAAAAATACTCTACTAACATCTGCAGTATTTGCTAAAGAATAATCATTATTTCACATTGTGTGAGAAATTCTGGGGACCACAGACACGAGAGAAACTAGTGTTCACTTTTAGGTTCTCTTTCATGTATCATGCTGGTGACTCATAAGAAAGACAAAAGGAAGGTGAGCGGGATTAGAGTAAATCTCCCAGGGGCTGAAGGCCTGGGAGTATCAGCAACTATAGGCAAGGCAAAAGTCCTACCTGGATTCTGCTCCTTTATCTCTCTCACAAAACAGCCTTAAGCAACTGGAAGATGCGCAAAACCCCCTATAACTCTAGAGCACAGATTCAGATAGATCATTGCTATGAAGAGAAAAGAAAAAGAAAACCCCCTCCCGGGGGAAGAAAAGGGGTTAGGAAGATACTGTGTGTTTAGAACAATAATTATCTTGCACCACTGAGGGGTAGTGAAGGCAAGAACATGGAGAAGGCCCCATATATGAGATCCAGGGACAAAGCATTTTTCTAAAGACTAAAGCTGAATCAGAACAACAGAGAATGATTATGTGATTTACTCTCCTCTGCCAGGCATTGAGTATAAGATAACATTTTTTATTGGTAGACAAGGGGCAAAAATATCCTGAGTGAGCCTTCAAAGAGGACACCCAATGTTAAATTACTCTGAAAAAAAAAAAAAAAGAAACAGTCCTCTTTCATGTACAAGGTACACTAGCAAATTTTAAGGCTATGGTAAACAGAAGATAAATACAGCAACAACAAATTTTAAATCCAGCTCAACTTCAAACTATAAAAGTTTAACTTAACATCTCTATCACCACCTCTAGACATACTAAAGGAAAAAGTAGACCTATTTTGAATAAAAATACTGTTTGTCTTACCCTATACTGTCCTACCCAAGTATCTCATATTCTAATAAAAAATATTAGGCAAGAACTCAAGCAGCACATTATTAAGGGGAAAATCAGTCAACAAAACCAGATTCAGATCTGACCTAGATGCTTCAACTACCAGACAAGAAATTTAAAGTAACTGTAATTATATGCTATAGGCTTTAGTAGAAAAGATGGAGACCATTTATGAGCTATAGAAAATTTTGGAGACTAGACAGAAGGATGGAAACTGTAAGACTGAAACTGCAAATAATAGAAAAATAGAGAAACATATTATAAATAATGTTTTTGATGAACTCATAAAAGGAGTTAACACAGGAGAGAAAATTATCAGTGATCCTAAAGATGGATCAGCAAAAAGTACCCAAAAGAAAACATAAAGAAATAAGACTTTTAAAAAGGAAAGAAAAAAGAAGAAAACAAACAAAAGAGTATCCAAAAACCATGGGATAATATCAGACAGTCTAACATACATAAAATTGGAATTTCAGAAAAAGAATAAGGAACAAAAAACCAAAAATATTGAAAGAGATAATGAGCAAGAATTTCCCAAATTAATGGGGAAAAACCCAAATCACAATTTCCTGGAGTGCAGAAAACACCAATCAGAATAAATAATTGTACCCAAACACACCTACATGAATCCTATTTGAATGGTTGAAAATCAAAGATAAAGAGAAAATCTGGAAGAAAGCTCGGGGAAGCCAAGAGGGGAGGAGATATTCATACATCACATGCAGCAGAAGAAAGATAAGAATTACAGAAGACTACTTATCAGAAATTATGCAAGCCACAAGGCAATGGAGAAGAATTTTAAAGTGTAAATAAATTTTTAAAAATCAACAGAGAGTCCTCTATCCAGTGAAAATATCTTTCAAAAACAATGCTGAGCCTCGTGATTCACATTTTGCTGTTCTTTCCCACCACCTTAGGAATAATAGCTTCTGCCTCCACTTTATTTGATATCTTCCACAGGAGTCAAGCCTCCCCCCCACACACACAAACACTCAACTGTGATGTCCCGCCTAAGCAATTTCTCCATATCTCACCAGCATTTTTCAGTGGATTTTGTTGGCCCTTTTCAGTTTACAACATCATGATGCCACAGTAACCAGTCCTGACAATTTGAATCTTGAGCCACAGGAATACTGTAAGAGACCTACAAAGGATTAGGGGAAGAACAGTATCCCAACAGTTTTTAATTATGATGAGACTTGTAAATATAACATAGGACAGATGTAATTTTGCCTTTCAATTTTGCCAACTGCACCTGGAGTAATCAGTGAAGTATGCTTTTTATTTATAATTAATATGTACTCCTGTTGGGTTGCATCCCCACATCACATCACACTGCAAGTCCCTGACATGCCCTTCCCTCTGGCTTCTCTGGACTGTTTATTTTTATTATTATTGATACTGTTTTTCTCTGCCTTTGCTTTCAACTGTTTCATTGGCACTAATTACACAACAGGCAGACATCTCAGTCACAGGGAGGGTGCTATGCAGACTCTCTGACAGCACAAAAGCAGGGGTGGGAATGAGAAGACTTTGTCCTGATACAGACCTGGAAAGCTTTGGGATTATCTAACCCCAGAGTGGGGTTGGGGAAGTCACTTGAGGACCCACAACAGTGGGCACAATGAGGTTTCCAGCCAGGTCAGGGTACACATCTGCTACACTCAAGTCAGCTTGCAATATCACTAGCAAAGTAAGGGCTATAAGCTCAGATTGTTGGTAGCCAGGATGTGGTGTGGTGCTATGCTTCAGAGAAATTGAAGAATAAGAATAAGACCCTATTAACCAGAGGACAGAGAAGGTTTCTTGTTGGATGTATGAAGGTGAAGAAATAAGACTAAACTTTCAAAAACAAATCAAAATGTAACATAACCATTTTCCTTCACAAAAGACACCTTAGGATCCTGAGGTAGTTTTCTAGGACTGAATTCATTGGGGTTCT
The DNA here is from genome assembly GCA_963574575.1 of Galagoides demidoff. Classification (NCBI taxonomy): domain Eukaryota; kingdom Metazoa; phylum Chordata; class Mammalia; order Primates; family Galagidae; genus Galagoides; species Galagoides demidoff. The sequence continues at coordinate 39,237 of CAUYQV010174622.1, read as the reverse complement.
AATCTGAGCTTTGTGTTCAACCTAATCGTGTGTCAGGAAACAATCTACTTCCTTGCCTCTTCACCTATAAAATTAGAAGTTTGTAACACTGGGCTTCTCACTGTTCTCACTCTCTTCCCACATGCAATAGCATGCTGCTGTACCATGCTGCTCTACTGATTCAGTATAGTTCTAAAAGCTCCCACCTTCCGGTGCCATCAGAGTTCATTTGCATGTCTGGCTATACTCATGCACACACACACACACACAAACCCACCACAGATGACGCAATTATTTCAGAGTTACATCTTGTGTATGTGTAACTCAAATGGTATTTCTAAGTCTGAGCATTCACCTTATTTCCATCTTGGCTTCAAGTGGCTTTTTTTTTTTAAATTAAATCAGATATGGAATCAAGTAGCTTTTATTGAAATGTTACTATGAGCCAACATTCTGCCAGGTTGTTTCAATTATGTCCTTTCTGATCATTCTCATATTACTAAAGATCTATGAGATCAACAATGTTGTTCACGTTCAATAGCGGTGAAAAAACAAAAGCTTAGTAATTTCCTAAAGTTATAGACCTGCAAGGGATAAGGATATTTAAAATTATACTTGTAACTACAAACTAAAGAATAAGGATTACCAATCTTTTATCAAAATCTTAGGAATATTTTAATGCCTATTTGCAATTCCCTCTGTGCTATGACATTATCCCTGTATTCTGGCCTCAGAAGTGATTATTTTACTCACTGGCAATTTCACATAGAGTCTTCTACCAGCTCATCTTCTGTTACATGATTCTTATTTCAGTGTGAGCAATCAACATCTCACAACTTGTCCTGGAGTTTCTAGCACAAATCATAAAACCAAGAAAATTAGAGATACTCAGTACAAGGAAATTAAATAATCATAGCTATTTGAGTAGCCTAGTTGAAGCCACAGTTGTATAAACTCAAATGCTGTTGTTTATGTGTGCTTAGGATCCTTCTATGAAAAGCTATAAGACAAAGTAGAAGTTTCAACAAATTCACTGCAAAAAAAGTGGAAGAGGGTATAAAGGGCAAAGATTCTGAGCGTCTCTGTCTGTTAATGGGGTGGTGAAGGACAGAACACAGAATACTGTACTTAATGCAGATTCTGTTCAGTGAAACAATGATTACAATCAATTTGACTACTAATGTGACTTATCTTGTAAATTGCTGGGTCATTAACTTCAACAACATCAATGTGCTGTCACTATCCAATTCCACCAAATTAGTGTCCGAGGTAATAGGAGAACGAATGTATTAGTGCATTATTGGTGGCTAATAGAGACAGCAAGCCTTTAATGTGCTGCGGAGAGCAGCTGAGGCACTAGGGACCATGACAACAAGGCTAAGAGGGTGGATGGAGAGATCAGGATCCACGACATGATGGTGCATCAGGGCTGCTGCAGGCACTTACCTGGCCTTTATTGCCTTGATGCCTCAGATGTCACGAAAGATGGGCACTTGGGGTCTTAACCTGTGGCAGGAAGAATGCACATTCTCACTTGGGGCTAAAGAATCAAAAGCATAGCAGTGGCCTCATCCAAGAATAATGGGCCTATTTTAAGGTTAGGTTTTAAAGCAGGCCCTTTTTCTGCCAGCACTACCTCCGCAGAATGCAGATATGATTCTGTTTAATGGAAAAATCTCTCCAACTCAGTTCTAATTCTCTCTTTCAGTTTTGTGTGTCTCTGGCAGGGTTTGGTGTGCTACTCACAGCAAATGATCAATAAATGCTTGTTGACAATCAGACAGAAAGTAGATTACCATAGGGGTTGTATGAGTGCATGAAACAGAAACCCACAAAAACCAGTTTCATAAAAAGGTGGGAGAATTACACAGAACCTAGTCATGGATATGTAGTAGGTTTTACGCTCATCACCCTCAAAGTCGGAAGGGGCTGATCTTTCTCCTTCCCTCTGCACTTCACTGAAGTTTCTCAAGGCTCTTAGATTCTGCTCCCTTGTAATAGTGGCTTTGGTCTCCAGGCACCAACTCCACCTTGGAGAAGCTACATAGTGACAGACTCTCCAGAGTGTGGGCTCATGTGGTTGGGGCTGCTATTGTGGGGCTGAGGGAATAGCAGCTTCTGCAAAAGAAAGGATGGGCTGGGAGTTGCAATGAACGTCTCTGGAGCACAAACACAATATTTTAAATTTTTTCCCCAAAAAATAAGTATCAAAGAAATTTTCAAGTTGAATGTAAATGTGATTTGCTAAGTAAACTTCAGGATAGGATTTGGGATTGTTACAACTTTAGATTGGGATTATGAAGACTGCACTCGTGTGTGTGTGTGTGTGTGTGTGTGTGTGCACGCATATCTTTGTCGATACTGTTTAGGTTTCTGTGAGCTTATTTTGGAATATGCTGTATTCCCTTCCTTAAAGAAAAGATGCATTAGAATGATGAGATTGAACATATGGCAGATATCATTCAATGTAATCAATGTGATTACCATGAACAATTATTTGTTGCCAAGATATCTTCTACAAAGGGTGTGTAGGGAGAAGTGAAGACAGCTATCACAAAGGATATCACTTACAGCCCTTAAGGATGAGGGATATATCCATTACATATCTTGTGGCTTTGGACTTAAACTTGATTCTTAATAGATTTTCCACATTCTAGCAAAGAATTACCACCACAGTGGCTGGCGCCAAGTGACAGACATGGCTGAGCATAGACACTTGGCACAATGGATTAGATATATTGAAATTATAACATATATACACATAAGGCTTTAAAAACTTTTTTATTGTGAAATAATTATAGATTCACTGAAGACTGAAAAGAAATGTACAGGGAAGTCCAACACACTATTCCCCCAAAGTAAAAGTTTTTGCAATCCTTGTACAATATAAAGAGTAGGAATTTGACTGGAGCATAGTCTATAGAGCTGATTCAAGTTTAACCAGTTATATATGCACTAATCTGTGTGTGTGTGGTGGGGTGTATGTGTGTAGTTCGGTGAAATATCTTTGCACATGTAATCTTGCATAACCACGACCACAATCAAAATACTCAGCTATACCATCACCACAAAGATTTCTCTTCTGCTTTCCCTTTATAGCCACAATCACCCTCCCCAATGTCCCTAATCCCTGGAAACCACTAATCTCTTTTCCATCTCTACAATTATGTCATTGCACACAAGTTACAAAAATGGAATTATGCAGTATGTATCCTTTTGAAATAGGCTTTTTTCACACAGCATAATTTCCTTGAGGCTCTTCCAAGATTTGTGTGTATCAATAGTTTGTTCCTTTTTCTTGCTAAATGGTATTCCATGGTATGGATAACCACAGTTTATTTAACTATGCACCCATTCAAGGACATATGGGTAGTTTCCAGTTTGAGGTTATTACGAGTAAAGCTGCTATGAACATTTGTGTGCATGAAAATAAGACTTTATTTCTCTGAAATAGATACTCAAGACTGAAATTTCTGGGTTGCAAGTGAAGTAGATTTTCAGTTTTGAAAGAAACTGCCAAACTCTTCCGAAGTAGCTGTATCAGTTTACATTCCCAGCAATGCATGAGTGATCTAGTTTCTTTGCATCCTTGCCAACTTTTCTCCTTGCCATCATTTTTCATTTTAGCCATTCTGATAGGTGTGCAGGGACATCTCATTGTGATGTAATTTACATTTTCCTAATGGTTGAAAGTGTTGAATAGCTTTTTCAAGTGTTCATTCCCCCCCACCCCATAACCTTTCCAGTGAAATTTCTGCACTTATTTCTGCTTATTTTCTAGTTGAATTTTTTACTCTTGAGTTTTGAGACACGAATTTTTCATTGAATAAGCATTCACTTCAAGCCTTCTATTTGGAAGACAATGTTTAAAAATATTTATATATTATATTCGTAATACAATTTGATCTTGATTGGTTGTTTTGCAAAAAGCAATGCACAGTAATAGGTACTCAGCTGTTTTTCTTTGGGTTCACTTAATAACACCTAATGAGTACTCTGTCTACTTTTATAAATTAACCAATCATGTACCCTAAATTATCTTTTAAGTCTCTGATTAATTAGTATGCTCCTCTACAATATATCTTCTTGGACTTTCCCAGCTTTATGTTTTATTACTCTCCCCACTGAATCCCAGGCTCAATCACTCTCAACTTCCAACCCCTCCTCAAACATTCCACGTCTTTCTTGACTCATGCATTTGGATAAGCTTTTCCCTCAGGCCAGAATGTCTTTTGCCACCTTTCTGCACATAGAAAATCCTACTTAAACATCAAGATCCAGTTCAAATACCATCACTTCCACAACACCTTCTTATGGCCCCAGCCAGCCAGTCACTTCTTTCTCTAAACTTTTGCTCTGTTTTGACTGACTGTAGGTTACTTTATTAACCTAGTGGTGTTTCTGACTTGTCAAATGACTAATTATTCACATTCCCCTGTTTGCCATCCCCTATAAAACAGGCAGCAGGACATGCTGAGTGCGTGAGGCCAGTATTCTCTGTCTGGCTCCCACGAGCATGTGAGTGGCCCACTTCCTAATAATCAGCTGTGTTTGTTTCCAATTTGACAGTAGAACTTTTCACTATAATTATGTAATTAAGTCATGTATTATTTAAATGATGAAATACGAGCGTGAAGGGAAAAATAGTTTAAATTAATTGGTTTGGGAAAACTTGATAAAAGCAATTCAAATTAGGTATGGGTAAAAAGTTATAAAAGAGTAGGGGTAAAAATATATAAAATTCTCGAGGTGTTCAGAACTCAGTGTGTTTTGATACAAGGATTTTTAACTTTTCAGTCTTCTTCAAAGCAAAAGGAAAATAAAATTAAAAACTTAATATAATGCATTATGGATGTGGTTTATTTAAGAAAGACTATAGGAAACTCCAGCCTTTGAACAAGTACACAGACTCCTTGGCCTTACATTAAAATTATTAAGAAGTATTTTAAACTGAATATATAGTATTTGTTGTATTGGCATTTTTTAACATTCTTCTTATCAACTTTCTTAATAAACAAAATGCTGGTTTGAATTATATCAGTCTATAAGACTTTTATTATGTTTTCCATTGAAGCTTATCATTCAAAAAACCTTGTTTACATGCTTTCTCCCTAGATTGAGAGCTCCTTAATGTCAGGAGCCTGGCATTTTGCCTGACACATCATGAGTACTCAATAAATTATTGTTGAATGAATGGAAAGAATTCTGTAAAGCAAATTTATAAAAATCAAAAGAAAATTGTATCTTAGGATCTTGAGGCAATTATTCAATTCAATTCATTCAAACAAGTTATCAGTCTCAAATATCAATAGTCGGTTCAGGGGAGTTCATTCCCGCTCTTCCTTACACAACTCCATATGCCCAACAGAATTTGGATCTATTTGATGGGGTGCATCTTGTTTAATATGGGCGTGTGTGCATGGGTGCTTGTGTGTATGTGTATGCATATTAAATATGGTCCTATACATTTATCTAGATCTCTGTGGGAAAAAAATCAGCCTTTCATCATGGAAATGTTGTTTCCTAACTATTATTCCTTTTGGATGTACCTTCTGCAAGATGGTCATGATATGTTTTAAAATAACCTAGATATCTAAAACAAAACATTTTTAAAGGCAGGGCTAAATTCATCACTGGGAATTTCACCCAGAGCGCAGTATATTTACCTGTAAACCAATTCTTCATCTAGACAGTTGGTCTGGGCAGCATCCACAGCATCCATGTGAAATCCGACTTGCTAGGTCAAGTGTTTTGGATCAATTTTTTACCAAGTGACCAAGAGACCTCCAAGCTTTGAGGGGCTCCTTTCATCCCTCCCTTGGTCCAATTAAAACAAGATAGAAAATTAGGAGTGAATTTCTTGGCACTACTTCTACTATGAAATAATTTGATTGGTTAAAGATTTTTAGGGACTTGCTTAGCAATTTACAAAAAGAAATGAAAAGAATGAATCAAGTCCTATGGTGTTCATTACCTTTGGCTTAGCTCCTGTTCGTACTTTCTCACTTTGGAGAACCAATGATGCAATCTACCTTGATGTGAGTGTCAAGCTTCTTGTTTTTCAGCTGGAAAGCTAGAAGTGACAGCTTGGTATATTAAGAGGTCTCTGCTTGAATAAATTGATGTCAAGTTTTATTACATATAGGCCAAGCCAAGAGACATGAGACATCCACTCAACAACTGTGTATTAAATAACCAAATTGTATACAATGGTACTTGAGGTTCTGAGATAAATATAGAGACAGGCAAAGAAAAACTTACAGTAAACACAAACCAAGATATATGGTGTTGAAAAGAACTGTTGTCTTGTCTTTATGAGCTGGACCATGAGCACAGTTATTCAAAGAGATGACTACTAGAGGCACTAAGACTTTCTGAAGTTTTAAAGAAACAGAGAGCAGAAATCGAGTAAGCAACCTGAGAGAAATGGTTCATACTCATAACTTAGTTTAGTAAATAAAGAAACGAGGTAAAGAATGATGTTTTAAACAAGACCCATTCCCAACAATGGCCAACACAGAAAGATATAAATCAATACCACTAGCTTTTTTAAAATTCCTAATAACTTTTTCTTTTCTTCTTTCTTATTTTTTTCTTTTCTTTCTTTTCTTTCTTATTTTTTTTGAGACAAAGATTTTTTCTGTCTCCCAGGCTAGAATGTGTCATCATCATCATAGCTCATAATAACCTCAAATTCTGGGGTTCAAGTGATCCTCCTCCCTGAGCCTCCCAAGTAGCTGGGACTATAGTTGTGAGCCACCATATTCAGCTATTTTTTCTATTTTATATAGAGATAGACTCTCATTTTTGCTCATAAATGCCCAGTAATTCTGACTATACTCTAAAAGAAGGTAAATTCACCCAACAGAGAATTACAACATTATAAAATTGTTAAGTGAAATAAAATGGAATAGAAAACATGAGATTATCTCCCATCTTATAAAGGCAGATGTTTATTTGTTTCAGTAGTGGATATGGCAGGTACTGGGTCAGAGTATAAAAGTGTATTATTCACTGTGCATCATGCAAAAGAAATTTGAAACGTTGTTCTAGGAGGTTCTTTTCAAAATTAGATAGCAATCAAAACATTATACAAGTTTCCAGGTCTGACCCAAAGAGGAGGAGGTCGGGGACCTGTGGAGAATGCCTCAGAAAAAGCTACATGAGTCCAGGAGTCATTTATTTGAATTAGAATGAGCAAAAAGAACAGTGAGAAAATTAACAGTAGTGAGGGAGAGTGACACAGCCTAAGCATCAGGACCCACAGTGTTGAAGAGTCATAACTGTGGAACGAAGTTCAGCACAGATCTTTAGAGACATTTGTTGAGCACCTGCTGTGACTGGGATATAAAGGTACCTGAATTAGTCCATTTTGTATTGCTATAAAGGAAATGCCTGAGGATGGGTAATTTATTTTAAAAAGAAGTTTATTTGGTGCACAGTTCTATGGACTGTACAAGAAGCATCTGTCAGCACCTATTTCTAGCAAGGGATTCAGGGAGATTCCAATCAAAGTTAAATGCCTGGGGGAGTAGGCATTCATATGGGAGAGAAGGAAAGAGAAGGAGGAGGCCAATGTCAGTCTCCTTTAAACAACCAGCTCGTGTATGAACTAAGAAAATGAGAATTCATTGATGATGGGGGAGGACCCCAAGCCATTCAAGAGGGATCTGCCCCCCATGGCCCAAATATCTCCAATTCAGCCTCACTTTGGATCCTGGGAATCAAATTTCAACAATAGAATTGGAAGGGCCCAACAATCAAACTATATCAATACCTAAAGCATTGCAATTTAAGGGGAAAGAGCTAAAACACATATGAAAAGCTTGATGCTTCAAGGTACTATTAATGTCATAGGTACCAATAAGTAAGGAAAATAGAATTTCATGGAAGAAGAAATATCTGCTCTGTCTGAACCTTGAAGAATGATTCAACCAAAGACATCTTGAGGAAAATTAGTGTCTTCCTCACATTGTGCACTAATTGCTGAGAATATGGTAAGTGTTGATTAAGGAAAGTTAATGGAAGGAAAATGAGAAGATGAATCAGAAAAATAGGTCTGGATAGTCAATTTGAAATGGCTCCTTATATTGGTGAGGTATAGGAGAATTAGAATGAGGAAAAGAAGCAAAATTCTGACAAGAAAATTTACCATTGCATCTCTTAACCTCTACAGAAAAGTTACACAGAAATGCATAGGAAAAGATCCAAAGATTACCTCCAAAATACGTGGCTGGAAGAGGCTTGATGCTCAGGTAGAGATTCCATTTTTAGGTCCTAAGAAGAGGTATGTATACGGACTTGCAGTGTTTGTTTTAACATGTTCCACTGCAGCAATGATTCATGGCCTGGGAGAATTTGGACGCTCTGGAAATACCCAGTGCCTAGGCTCCTTCCCAAGGCAGGAGGGTCATGAGTATTTCTGCTTTTGAAGAATGCTGCAGGTAACTCCAACATGCAGCCAGGCTTCAGAACCACTGGACTGTGAATCCTAAAACACACACAGCTAATGCAAAGCAGAGTTTCTGCTCTCTTTCTTGCTTTTCCATAGAAGAAATCAGACTGACATTTATATTTTTTTCCAACCTTGCCCCAGGCTATCGCCACAGTAGAACCATGGACAGCAATGATTTCTTTCCTTACCTCTGTAGGCAAAATCCAAAGATGAGATTTTTCAGCTGAAGTTCTTGACAGCTGCTTCTGCTCAATCCCAATTATACCAACTGAGACATCCTCCCTTTCCCAGCTCTGTGGCTTTCTTTCATATTTAAACATCTTCAGTGGTCCTCAATTGTTTAAAGGCAAAATTCAAACTCTTTATCTGGGCAGTCCTGGCCCTTTGTGGCTTGACTTCAAACACTCGTTCATGCTGTGGTCTCAGAATTCTGTCTATATAGTTACCTTACTATTCTCATAAATGTCACATCTTTCTTCTTTCTTTCTCTTGCTCTTGCCTACATCTGCAATGACAACAGTTCTATTTTTGTGCTCACTTCATCCATGTGTTTCTGTTCAATGTCAAAGTCCAGTTAAATTCCTACTTGACTCTTAACAGCCCAAGAAGCTGGAGTTCCTATGAAGCTTCTTCCTACTACTCCGAGCATTGAGAAAGATATCAGATTTAATGGTACAAACAGAGCTGCAGTTGTTCCATGAAGACAATTCCTTGTATCTGGATCATTACACAGCATCATGACTCTGTGGTCTGGCTGCCTGAAACCAAGCCCTACTTCTTTAACTACTTTATCATATGACTTCTCTAAGCCTCAGTTACTTGACATGTAAAGTATGGGAAGTAATATTTCCTCCCTCAAAAGTGAAGATTCAATCACATAATGCAAAGAAAATTCTTTAGCATAGTACTTGGCCTCAAGTGACTTTTTAATATATTCTAGTTATTTTTCTTTGTGTTTTCATATTCTGATGACTATATCTTGTCTCCAGGAAAATTATAAAAATGCTTAAGGATAGGTTCGAGTTTATAAGCTTTAGCACCTAAATCAAAACAGTACAGTTTGAAATCGGAGCATTTAATCTCAAGCTACAGCTCAGCCACTTATTTCTTATGTGATTTCGTCATGTTGTTTAACTTGTTTGAATCTCAATTCCCTAATACCTAAAATGGGAATTGTAATTATGATATTTCTCATATTCTAGAGATTGAAAAAATAATACATCAGAAAGTTCTAATTCTCTCGTAAGTACTATGCAAAAAAGCATAGTTGGAGTTATAGTAGATAGCTTATGTGTTTACTAAAGTATTCCACAACATCTAAGTTTGAGATTACATGTTAACAAATATAATTATTTATTGAAAATTTTGGCTGTTTGTGTATTTGTTAGTTTAAAAGATTGAAAAGGGGGTATAAAGTCCATGACTTAATTTCTTTAATTGTAATGTAAGAACTAAATAAAAGGAATCTTTAAGATTGTTTCTAACCCTAAATTGTATATTTTTGGAAAGTGCCTAAGCTTTTATTTGAATATTAGTTGAAAAGTACAAATAAATATACACAGCCTGGCAATTAAGTTTACAAACTTATCCTATACCTCTGTCGCGACTCGTCCGGCTCCTATGGCCCTGGTCTGGGTTAGCACAGGAAGGAACCAGGCAAGAAGTGGATTGGAAGTACAAGATTGTGGAAGGCGGGCTAGCCCTTACTTTCCCGGTAGCCCAGAGCAACCTCCGCACCAGCCTTTTATTGAGCCAGAACAACACAGGTGAGGGGAGTAATTAACAATGACTACGTGCTAAGGGCACGGGCTCTTCTTCCATAAGGAACTCCTGTGGAGGAATGGCCCGAGGAATGGTCCACGCCTCAGCTGCAGATCATCTTGCTCAGATGTCATCTGGCTCTTGGCGTCTCCTACATACCTCATTGCTAAATATCACTATAGTCACCTTTGAAGTACTCCCTTTAGGAAACTATGCACCAACGCCAGCACCTAGTCTACCTTTTAAAGGAATTTTGGAACTCTTTTTCTGGAATGGTCATCAGAACTGTAGGCATATTACCCTTGATGTTCTAAATGTCCTCAAAATGTCTTTCTTTAATAATTCCTTTATCTTTGGGTAATAATAAAAGTCATTGGGGGCCAGATCAGGTGAGTAGGGAAGGTGTTTCAACACAGTTATTTGTTTACTGGCTAAAAACTCTCTCCCAGACAGTGTTGTGTGAGCTGGTGCATTGTAATGATGCAAGAGTCATGAGTTACTAGTGAAAAGTTCAGGTCATATTCACCTAACTTTTTCATGCAGCCTTTTTAGCACTTTCAAATAGTAAATTTGGTTAAAAGTTCATCCAGTTGGTACAAATTCATAATGAACAATCCCTCTGATATCAAAAAAGGTTAGCAACATTGTTTTGACTCTGGATTTGGACTGATGGAACTTTCTAGGTGATGGAGAATTGACTGACTTTCACTGTGCAATTCAATGCTTTGTTTCCGAGTGGCATCAGTACACCACCATCATCACCAGTGATAACATGCCCCACAACATCATCTTGCCTCTTCAAAATATCTTGGCAAGCTTCAACTCACTTTTGCTTTTGTTCATCAATATCTCTATTGATATTTATTTAGTCTTCTATACTTCTCATAGTCAGTTGAAGATTTTGTCAAACAAGTTGATGAATTTTTGAAATGTTTTTTTCAGTTCTACTCATTACTGGCCACCCTGACCTCTCTTCTTCAGTGACACTTCCTCTCCCTTCATAAAAACATGTAATCCATTGGTACACTGCTGTACTCTTCATGGAATTATCCCCGTAAAGTTGTACTAACATGTCCCTGATTTTACTTCCATTATTTCGAAGTGTAATAAGAAATTTAATGTTTGTTCATTGCTCTAATTCAAGCTCCAACATTCTTGTAATAGCACACAAAAACACACAACAATAATAATGAACTCCATTCAGCAAGACACTACCACATATTGACATGAACATAGCTGCAAGATGTTGACATATCAAGGTTATGAACTTTACCAAGTTGTTTGTATGGTGTTGCCAACGTAAACACATAATGGCAACTTGGCAAACTTTTCAGACCTCATAAAAATACATGAACATATAAATATTATATATACATATAAAAAATAAAAGTTCTCTAAAAAATAAAAGTTCTCTATATGTATAATATACATGGGAAAATAGGTTAAAAAAGGTATATGGTATGAGTAGTTATCTCTGGATAAATGAGTGATTTAAATATTTGAGTAAATATTGCTAGTTTATAGTTCATATGTTCTATAATGATATTATAGTAATTTTAGGTTTTTTTTGAGACAGAGCCTCAAGCTGTCACCCTGGGTAGAATGCTGTGGCATCACAGCTCACAGCAACCTCCAACTCCTGGGCTTAAGTGATTCTCTTGCCTTAGCCTCCCAAGTAGCTGGGACTATAGGCATCTGCCACAATGCCCAGTTATTTTTTGGTTGCAGCCATCATTGTTATTTGGCTGGCCCGGGCTGGATTTGAGCCCCCCAGATCAGGTGTATACAGCTAGTGCCTTAGACACTTGAGCCACAGGCACCAAGATGTAATCTTAGATTTTTATAAATTTTAAATTTTAAAAGATAGTTCTTGAGACATGAAAGTCCATCCTAAATATGCACATTAATCTATCCATGCAATGTGCACACAGAAACATAAATATCTCTTAGGGCAAAAAGCTAGTAGGATGCCATGACTGTACCTCATTCCCAAACATATATCTTCATTCATTTCTCAGTATATTTAGAAAACCAAAGAAACAGAATGAATAGAGCAGGGTATACAAGTGAAGTCTTATTTGATGTTTTGTAATGAGATTATTATAATCTCATTGTTAAAAATGAGAAATCACACATTCAAAATACAAAGTTTAAAAGTTTTCCCAGAGAAACCTAGCATATGAAAGGTTTCCATATGCTCAATTGTAATGTCTCAAGCTGCCTGAGACATTATAATTCACCGGTCTGGTGACTTTATAACTGGGTGTACAGGAGGCCAAAAGGAGTTCAAGGACAAAGACTTAAGGTTCTGCATTTGAAAGTACTGAAAACTAAAATTTCCTATTTTAAAGGAAATTATTATACTCCTTATAAATAAAATATTTTAAATTATTTTTTCCTAAATGAAAACATATTTCTTCCTTTAAAATGCTAGCTATTAAAAATAGGATTTTATGGAAATAAACTTCACAGGCATCTTAGTTGATAGCCTATTGTTGTTCATCTGGTTTAATTTAGGGGCCTTTGAGGATCACATTAATTCTTTAATGCAGACATATGGGTTTAGACAGTTAGATGGACATAAGGTAATATATGTCAGGGCTTCTTAATTAGTGATTTGAAGTAGGCTATAGGGGGTGAGTTATATCCTGAAATATAAGGTAAAATTTTTCTGGGGACAGAAACTACAGTTTTCATTCTTTTCCCAAAAAGTTTAGGACTCCAAAATAGGTAGCCAGAACTTTCCTGGTTTTTGCCTATTTATCTGGTATAATTTTTATTACCATTTCCCTTCCCTCTCAAAATTATCCCAGTCTATGTGACAAACTGCATGGTAACTCTATTTAAGGCCCATGGGTCAAGGCATTGTTTTTCTCTTTTTATGGATGACAATGTCATTAATTAAGACAGGACCAGGTTGGCAGAAGTGAGGATAGGTTTGAAAGCAGTTTCATGAAATTCTCTGAACACAAATGACACATATCAAACCTCTGGGTTTAAATTCCTTGATTTTATGTTCCACTTAAATGTGGAAAACACATTACCTAGCAATGGCTCATCTATCACTCCAAAATGCTTTTTTCCTTTCTTGCATTATTCTTGTTAGATACTAGAAATGGAAGATAAAGAAATATGTGGCAGCTTTTGTATATCTATTCACACAGCATCATTAAGCACCCATTTAATAATAGTTCCATGGTAGTAAGTAGGGGAAAATTGTGAAATAAGGTTTTATTTTTTCCACAGCTTATAAGCTGTCTGATGAGATATGTGTATGGCACACATTTGTTACAAAACAAGCCAAGGAATGAATGACAGGTGGACAATTAATGATCTAAGAGTTTTACAGAAGAGCTTGCTGTAGGTCAGGATGGTTACAAGAACTGGTTGTGAAGAGTTTTTTTTGAAAGGCTGTGAATGCCAGCCATGGCTCTGTGGAAAGATTATCCTCTAGGCAATGGAGTATTCTTGGACATTTTTAAGCAAAAAAGTTAGAACATACTAACATAACTTGAGAAATGACTCTGAGGGACAGCTTCCTGAAAATAAATCAATTCCTTAGCTTTCCCAAAACAGTCACAATAATTTTCAGGCATTATGGACCCTTTCAAGCTCCATAAAACTTGTCTAATTGGAAAATCTCTTCATTTTGGTTTGCTGTTGTTGTTTAAGCATATTTTTAATCTATATTGAGTTATTTGTAGTTATCCTATCTTTCTTTCTAAAGAAAGCACCTCAAGGCCAGAAACAATTCTATTGTACTTCTGTGTAGGCTCTTTTATGTCTCTGTGTTAGTGTCTATCTCGGTCTCTCTTTCTCTCAGACACACACACACACACACACACACACACACACTGATCCCAAATACAACTAGTCTTGAGTCTTCATACAAATGGTAGATATTGGTGGATGAAGATCTTGGTTTCATTTTGATGATCATTTCAGGAAAGGGTCTTAATGGGAACCAAATTGCCAAAGAGAGGGATCCTTGTGTGACATGGAGATTCTAATTAAATTCTTTACCCTGCTACACTTTCCAGCATCATTTGACAGAGCTTATCACTCTCCTCATCACCCTGACTTCTACATGTTAGAGGGCTCCAGGGCTTAGTTTTAAGTCATCTTTTTTATCTGCTTGCTCTTATCTGGTGAACTTATATATTCTCATGACTTTAAATATTACCCCTATGCTGGTGATGCCCAGATTTATATTTCTACCTTTGATGTCTGTCTGATCCCCAGATACATGGCTATAACTTGCTACTCCACACCCCTCGTTGGGAGTGATAGGAAACTCAAGCTTTGCATGTTTGACATGGGACTCTTGGTTTAAGCCTCCCACCAAAGTCCTCATGCTGTCACTCTGTTCTAGATTTCTCAAGTGGCATGTGCCTTCTATCAGGGAGAGGCTCCAATCAAAGAAAAAAACCTTACTATGAGCCATCTTTGACATCAGTCTTTCTCTGGTGCCACAAATATAATCCATCAGCACCGTCTGTCAGCTCAACCTTGGAAACTCATGTAGATTTGCAGACCACTTCTCACTTCCACTGCTGCTTCCCCAATCTGAGCCATTCATTTTCTCCCAAATTATTTAAATTGTGTCCCAACCCATCTGTCCTCTTCCAGCCTTGCCTTGACACAGTGTATACTCCACAGAGCAGCAGCATGATCCTTCTGGGCCGTCAGTCAGATCGCAGTGCTCCTTTACTCAAAATCCTATGATGGTTCTGGTTTCCCTCAGAGTGAAATCTCATACAACCACCTTTTCATAAGACACTGTAATATCTGGCCCCACCGCTGCTCTGACCTCATTTTCTGACTTTCCTCACTGCTTTCTCAGCTCTGTGCATGTGGTTGTCTTAGCTGTTCCTTACACGTACAGGGTTCATTTAAAATATCACCTTCCCTTCTCCTACCTCTATATCTGCCTCCTGCTCTCTTTTTCCTCAGATTTCTTAACCTACTTGATATATAATCTACTTATTAGTTACTTGTCACTATTAGAATATCAGAAGATTTGTATAGCCAAGATTTGTATCTATTTTGGGCACAGCTTTATCCTTCATGTAGCACTTCTTCATGGTCAATCATTATTTAGTGAACAAAGAAGTGAATATATGCATGAAGGGCTGAACAAATGGACAAGCAAAGCTGCCATCTTTGCCAGAGTACAATTCTAACAGTTACCACATCAGAGACTTAAGTCTGCTAGCATATAAATACCTACACAGATTTTTGGTTATTTGTTGTTGTTGTTTTGCAGAAAAGAGTGGAAAAATCCTCTTATAACTGACTAATTTTTTCCATGATATTTTTCCACTAGGAATTATTAAATGGTAGAATGAGAAGGGTCATTATATGTGTAGACCAATTAGTCCAGATTATCATTCCAGAAGAGAGAAAACTGAGGTTTGGGTTCAGGAAATGATTTGTTCAAGCTTAAAGAGTTGATTCAAAGCAGAGCTAGAATTGGTTTCAGGACTCTAAATTTTCATGCCCACTTCTTTCTCTTTCTATCACTGCATGTACAGATAGATAGTATGTCACTATCTATTTAAACTTCGTGTTATACTGTCTGTTTCTCTCTCTCTCTCATACATATTTTCCTTGCTACCACTATTGGTGATCACAATTCAATCACAGCAGTCTTTAACGAGAGAGCCAGATTTGCAAGCGCTTATGAAGCTCAGGATGACTTTCTCAGAGTGGGAGCGGCCGGTGATGAGGTCCCCCTCACTTTCACAGAACAGAAGAAGCAGGGATTCATCTGTGGGCATTGGCAATGCTGGTGCTTACTGACAAGCCCCGAGAATGGAAATATCCTGCTTGTCCTTTTAACAGGATTTCAGCCAGAGATTTGAGGGAAAAGTGCTGCAGCCTAGTGGGCTGTGAATATGAGTGGAAATGTCAGAGCTATGAATCAGTTAACACATTTTTATTTAGCATCTTCCTGTGAAAGAGGATGAGAAGACATTGCTCCTGTGCTTAAAATCTTTACCATTTCTGGTTAGAGTCCAGAATGGCACAAGACCCTGTTACATCTTAGAGGTTCTAGCACGCAAGACTTGGGAAGCATGGCCTGGGTGGCCAGAAGGGGGTCTGATTTTCATGCCTAATCTTCTCATGAAGGGTGGCTGGGGGTTGAGTAGGTGGAGGGGACTGTACTGATGGCATAGCTTGCTCTTATTCTTTCCAGACTCAAGACAAACATTCACATTTTTCCACTCAAGAGACCCTCAAACTCTACCTAGAAGATAGAAAAGCATAGTGAGTATACTTCCCATTTTGCATGGACAAATTGAATTATGTTAATCAGTTTGATGTAAGCATTCCACAATCCATTTTCTCCCACCAGGGAGCCAAAATTCCTAGGACACCTTCTAGAACACCTTGTGGAAGATGTCACCTTTGTATATCTCTCTATGTCCTGGAGAGGCAGGTCTGAACCTAGTCTCAAATGTTCTCAGGGAGATCAAACTTGGCTCCTGCCTTACATATAGCTTTAAAAAGAAAAAAAAAAAAAGAGAGAGAGAGAGAGAGAGAGTTCAAGGCATCCCCAGGTGTCAGTTTCCTCTTTGCTGTTCATAACCAAAATGTTTTAACAGCCCTGAGGAGCCATCTACCTCTGGGGCCCCAACTCTTTGAGGCCTATCTGCAGAGGGTGCACAGTTGACCTGGCCCTGCTGATGAGAAAGGCACAGATGTCTACCATCTGGTCAGAGGTCCTTGTGCCTATGCCAATTTCCTGTCACTGACAGCCAACACTTGATTGATGGAATTTAGTACTCCCCCATTTTTTTTTTCTTAGTACAATATAACCTCATGAATTCAGATGGCACTTAGCCAAAATGAGAGAATTTGAACTTGGGCAGGGTAAAGTTTACCATCAATAAAATAAGGGTCTGTTAAATAAATTACCAATGTAAACAGGATTGTAAAAGGGACGATTTAATCTACTTACAAGAATAAATTGTTTTCAAGCACTTAAGTTGCATAAATTTACATACAGTGTGCTAATTACAAATGATTGATAGCCAGTCTTTCAAACACATCTGGTAGGAGTCCTGTTCTCTAACACTTTGTTAGACACTAGATAGCATTACTTGAAGTATTTGAAAATAGTACAAATATGTCTTTTATAGATGTGTATTCGCACACATTTATATAAAAGACAGTCCTTGCTTTTTACCGAACCATGTTCTTGGAAACCACACCATAAAGATTATCAAATACAGATCACTGAGAGCCAAATTATGTTTTTAGATGGGAACAATGTTATAATTGGGACTGGTGTGCCAGACCCAGAGATCACACCAACTAAATCATTGCTTCAATCAGCATATGTTAGAACAACCTAACTACAACCATCATGATGAGAGAAAACAGCTAATATTTATTGAGAAGTTACTGCATCCGAGTGCTTTGTGTATGTTATCCCTGTCACCAGGCTGTGCCTAGTAGGGAGCTACTGCCACCGTTTTATGAGAGACAGTACTGAAACGCCCAGAAATTAAGTAATTTGTTCTTGATCACACAGTTGTAATTCAGTAGATTTAGAAATTAAATCTTGGTCTGATTCTAAACCCCATGTCTCCTTTTAGAAACTATAGCATCTATAACTCTTCAAAACTGTTAAATTGTGCATTGCTATATACCTTATAAAATGGAAATCAATGTGGTACCATTTTCTATGGCCTGGATGAAATTTTAGTACGTTAAGAAAACCCGTTGTTTTCCAGAAAGAAGGATGGAAGAGGGAGAGGGAAGGCCGGGAGAAGGGAGAGTATTTAGTGGGACCTCATCTAATGTGCACAATGCAAAGGTACATTTCAAAACTATTAAGAGTAGAGTATAAGTGTCTTACCACAACAAATAAGTGAGTGAGGTGATAGTTATGTTAATCATAACTATTGATGTAAGCATTCCACATTATATATCAAATCAGTACATTGTGCCCCACAAATGCATTAATGTACATAGTTATGATTTGATTTAAAAAAAAGCTGAAAGAAAAAAAATAAAATAATTTAGTTAGCCATTAAAAAAAAAAGAAAACTCATTGTTAAAACAAATTCTCTCCTTTCTTTTCAAATACCTTTTCCAAACTGCGAAACTATTCAAATATAAGATACCAATTTAAACACAGCTATAGTACTGTCTACCCTTTTTTCAATTGTTGGTATACATGTCTTATCTTTCTTAATAAAGATTAAGCTCATTAAAAGTAGAATTTAAAATCTTCACACACACTATCCTCATTTATTTTACTAGAATAAAATGTTGACCATTAGGTGCTTAAATATCTTTGTTGCTTGAATTAACAAATGAATGAATTTTATCTTATTATAAATAGTTATATGCCACAAATTTAAAATCAATATACGGCCACATTGAGTAATAAATTATAATCTTTGGAATTACTTTAAATTTTAGAAAATTATTAGTGATGGTGATAGGGACATGGGATATTAGGGAATGATGTGGATATTGAGGGAGTTTGAAGATAAACTTATTCCCTTGGAAAAAAATTCCTATAGCCAACAAATCAGTCAGTATTAATCCCTTGACTTCAGAGTTAGCATTCAAGTCTTCACCATTCAACTCTAGAACTTTTCATCATCCCAAACAGAAACTCTGTACCCTTTCGGTAACTTCCCCTCCTCTACCCAGCCCCTGGGAACCTCTGTTATACCTTGTGTCTTGCATCTCTGTAAATTTGTCTATTCTAGGTAATTCACATAAGTGGAATCACAGAACTCTTAAAAACTGCATTTATATCATCTAAATGTTTAAAAATCTCATCATCAACTTCCAACTGATAAACAGGAGGGCAGAAATATCTTAATGCTAGTCACTTTGTTCTTTATTTCTGTTTTCTTGTCTCTGGATATTTGGTAATATAAAAGATAGGCTTGTTGATAAAGGTCTAACAAAGGGAACCAGAAAGAAGTTTCTATGTTCAAATAGGGACAGTTCCTTAGTGTCATTTGTTCAGGGTAACATTTATTGTTATCAGTGATTGTGTGTATATGATGACCAGTTTAGCATTCACCTTTATCCCCTAGTCCTGCCTCCTATCTTTTCTTCCCCTTATCTAGTCATCATTAAAAATATCAAAAGAACAGGTAAAAGTGGTAAAATGGGATATATTCAATAGGCAGCATTGCATATAAAAAGCAGGAAAATGGATACCAGGGTGCTGAGGATTCAACCACACTGGTATTCATTTTCCTCATTGGAACTATGAGAAATCCCAATGTTCTCCTGCACTGTGGCAGTCCCCTCACTCCCCTAATGCAGAAATGATTCAACATTTCTGTTTACTCTGACTGTTCTTTTATACTTGTTTAACGTTTAACTAAAACCAAATGAAAAGGGGCTGAGTGAACTAGTAAAACTGCTCAATAAACTCAGAGCAGGTCACCAGCCACGGGAACTGAGAAAGGATTGCAGCCATCAGGTCCCATCATAAAGCGCCATCTTGTTTCCATGCTTCTGAGTCAACGCACGGGTCTCTGTTTTAAGGGAAGCCTTTGCATTACCTGGTTCTCCCTACTGAGGAAATGTTCTCTTTGTTAATGTCATCCCATTATTTCTCATCACCTCTCCTTGTACCGGGTTGAATAATTCCTTTGCCTCCTTAGAAGCTAAACATTTCAAATATTTATAGGCTGTAACTTGAAAAGTTTGGGGCTAATGGATCATATTTCTACCTGAGGGACTCCTTTATTTTTTCAAAATTACTGTAGGCGCAAAACCTTTAATCCTCCATTATTTCTGATTTCTCCAGGTTAAGCATCTGTGGGTGGCAGCGAATTTAACTGACACCTCCAAGCTGCCTTTTTAAGATAAAGACTTTTCTTCCTTAACTTTAAACACCGGAGCTTTCCAGAGAACAAATTGGCTCTGTGCTTTCTGGCATAGGAAATCTGATTTGGCCAAACAAAACATTAAGACTGAAGAGATGCAGCTGGGTCTTCAACCGGAATACAGGTAACTCTTATTACAAAATGCTGCAGCAGCTTTACGTTATTCAGGGAATGAGCAGCTGTGAATCATCAAGTGAGATCATATCTATGAAAAGGATTTATAAAATAGAAAATATAATAAAAATAAAACAAATCAGTCTTAATATGAATCGTGTCAGGTTGTTTGGCTATTTGAAGTTTTATTTATTTTATACTAAAACTTAAAAAGCAATAGCGTTGGCTAGACATAAAATTTACTGCACAGAATTTATCCTTGTATCTGTAATAGAAGACCATCACAATGAACTTCATTATTATAATAAGAGTCGCTCACATTTATTGAAGGTTTATCTCCTGTCAGTATACAAGGCTAAGTGTTGTACAAAGATTCTGTCAATCCTTGCAGTATCTCTCAGAAGACTATTTCTCTGAACAAGAAAGCATTACAAAGGCTATTAGAGGAAGCTACTCTGCTAATGTGAACTTGAACTGAAATCAGTTCAATGACAGCGTGTAGGCTCTTACAGAACTTTCTTTCATGCATGGCATGGGGATGTTTTTCAGTTACTGACATGGGCCTACAACTTTTCCCCTAACTAAGTGGGTGCACCTTCCAGGTTTTGCATTCACTGGAGAGTTTCATCTTTCTCCTTCACTGTCAACTGTGAGAAGACCCCATGTCCTCCTGCACTGATGGCAGTCCCCTCGCTCCCCTAATCTGGTGCTGCAGGTCTCCTAAGGACTTGGAAAACAGATGAATGCATTAAAACAGTGCAGTGAATGAAAGTCCTATATGTTGGGAGTGGAACTAAGAAGGCTGTTTGAGTGAAACAGGCAGTTGCACAAAGCTGTTGCTTTAAGGGGCTGAGGGAGCTACATTAAGAGAGAAGATAGGCTTTCTGTGTCCTCTCTGGGCATTCTATGAATCCATGAATGAAATTCTTATAAACATATTTGTATGAACTATTTATTCACTGTTGTATTAATACCTTAGTTCAACACCTGGTATTGGAAACCTTCTCTGAGCCAGTCACTGTCCGGCTGGCAAAATGTTCAGTGGGGAACAGAAGACAAAGGGCTCCTTCACTCTGAGGCACATGCTCATGACAAGGGACAGCCCAGACCACAAACACACCACAATCAAGCCAGTTTCTGAGAGCAAATGTAATCACGCAGCGTGATGGGTCACAGAAACTGTGCTGAGGAGATGACTTTGGAATTGAGTCTTGAATGACAAGAAGCAGAAAAGATCTGAAGCAAGAGCTGATGTTCAGACTATTCCCTCCAGGAACAATAAAACATGAACAAGTCCCAAACAGAAAGGCCGGTGTGACTGGAGTTTGGGGAGGGAGAGGAAGACAGAAAGCAGGTCATGGAGAGCTTCCAGTAAGAGAGCTTCATGCAATGGGAAAATGTTGGAGGAAAGCTTCAAAGAGGCATGACGTGATTCACGTTTCTAGAAGATGAGTTTGACTGCTATATGAGGACTAGTTTTCTTTCTTCTTCTTTATCTTTTCTTTTTCTCTTTTGTCATGTACAGTTTTCTAGGATTATAAACAACTTTGTTAAACTAAACTTTGATCAGGCTAATCATCTTATCTGCCTTTAAATTATCAAGAAAAAAAAACTGTCAAAAGAATGAGTACCTCAGGGAGTTTTTTTTCTCTTACTTTCACAGAGTCCTTTTATGCAATCCTCTCTCACCCTTGGCTTGGTATTACAAATATCTTCATCTCCAGCAGACCTAGACTCAGCATAGAAAGTTCAATTCTTTTCTTTTATTGTTAAATCACAGCTGTGTACATTAATACAATCATGGGGTACAATGTGCTGGTTTTATATACAATTTGAAATATTTTCATCAAACTGGTTAACATAGCCTTCAAGGCATTTTCTTAGTTATTGTGTTAAGCCATTTATATTCTACACTCAGTAACTTTCACATGTACCCTTGTAAGATGCGCCGAAGGTGTGGTTCCCACCAATTACCCTCCCTCCACCCATCCTCTCCCACTCCCCTTTTCCCTTGTTCTTGGGTTATAATTGGGTTATATTGCTTACCTAAAGGTTTAGATCCTGGGTTAGGATGTAGGTATCTCTAAGAGGAGCAAATTCTAACTATCATCACTGACTACTATTGCCTCAAATTGAGGTTTTAGTGGGAACTGAGGGTCAGGGGAGAGAATGAGGAAAACAGCGAGGACCTCTGGACACCACCACAACAGGGACAAGATCAGCTGTAGCAAGCAGGGGCATCAAAAATAAAAGCCTCTGAGCTGAGAAGCTGCCAGGCTGCCACATCTTTTCTGTTTCATTTCAGCCTTTTCTTCTGGCTAAATGTTTCTTGTTTATTTTTATTCCTTTATCTTATTTTGAGTAAGCAATAGCCTCTTTCAGTTTGAGAAAGAATTAAATGACAACTCAATGTTTGTGCCTGACACCAAGGCAGAGGCGCAGAGATGAACATATAGAGAGCTTCCTGGAAAATCTCAGGTGGTACCTAATGCTCCATGCAGCAAGAAACCATGAACCTGTAGAGTGAAGAGTAGCAGAAAAAGACTACTTTCCTCTTTAGAGAGACAATTTGGTACAACAGGAGGAGCACCAGAAGGGGCATATGGAGACCTGTTCCGGAACACTGGTTCTAGCAGTCACCCCTGCGGGACCTTGCTAAAAGAGGCTCCTATTCCAAGGAATTCACTGGAAGGTGTCCATGACTAGTGAATTAACCTCACGGGAATCCTGAATTGACCAAATAAATCTCCAATTGACTATTCGGCAGCAGTGAGGAGTGAGGAAAATCTCCACCCTCTAACCACACAAAACTAACTCCAGGCACGTGAATTAAACCTCAGTCATATATGTGTTTGTGTGCATAGTTATACATGTGTATATTTATTATATAAGCAAACTTGTATACATGTAGATAGGTAAGTATACATTCATATGTGTGTGCATATTCCATAAACAAGGAAACGTGCATGTTATCCATGTGTGTTGTGAATTTTATTTAGTAGAAAGACTGCATAGGAAGATTCTAGCCATGATGGAATAACTGATACTAGACTCATCTGCCCACCAAACAATGATAAAATCTGCATAAATCATATCAAATCATCATTTGCAGGGGTTGGAGAGCAACCAAATGAAGCCATAAGTTCCTTAAGAAATAGAACACATAGGAGATGATACCCACATTTACTCAGACTTTCTCTCCAAGGATTTTTTCTGGGCTATGATACAGAGAAGAGGCACCTAAGCAATGAATAGTGATCTTTGTGGCAAAGGAAGCAAAATCAGAGTTTGGGTCTGGTCAGGTAACTGGGATTTTGGAATCATGTTGTCAGAGAAGCAACATCTCAAATTCTTGGTGAAAATATGCATCAGGTCCTAGGCCAACATCTAGCCTACCCAAGTCAGCATGAAGCTATACAAGTAGTCTAGAAATAAAAGATACTAAGAGGTTGAGAGTTGATCAGAAGTTGCAGAGGGCCTACAGAGGGCAGCCAGAGTAGAGGTACCTTGAGCAACACCGTGGGAAAATCAGAGATCCTGAGAAGTCCATACTATAAGAGTAAGAACCATGCCTGGCAATAAAAATGAAATTTAAAAGACCCAGAAATGATCTTACTTAGAAAAATTTTTGCCAAGCATGAAAATAATCAAAGGGGTTCACCAATAATTAACTACCTGTCAAAATAAAACTCAATTCACTTTAGGAGGTGATAACATAATCTAGAATCTGTGTAAAGCATTATTGAAAGTGTCCGGCGTACTATCAGAATTTACTAGACATAAATGAAACAGAAAAAGTGATTTGCAATAAATAGATGAGACAGTTAGCAGAAGCAAATTCAAAGATAATCTAGATGTTGGAGTTAATGAACAAGGACTTCAAAAAACTTTGTTAGAGAAAATAGAGGAAAAATTGGAAGGAATGGATAAAAAGATAAAATATTTCAGCAGAAAATTAGAATCGTGCTCGCTTCCACAGCACATATACTAAAATTGGAATGATACGGAGATTAGCATGGCCCCTGTGCAAGGATGACACGCAAATTCATGAAGCGTTCCATATTTTTTTTTAAAAAAGAAAATTAGAATCTATTAGAAAATAATTAAATGAACATTCTGAAAGTACAAAGTACACTATCTAAAGCTGGATAGGTTTAACAGAAGACTGAACACAGCAGTGGACAGGATTATGAGAGGTTCCTAAACCAAAGCAAAGGAAGAATAAAAGAATAAAAAGAACAAAACAGAAGGAAATATGTGAGATGACCTATGAATTAAACTATCTAATATGTGTATAACTGCAATCCTAGGAGAAGAGAAGGAATAGGAAAGAAATAGTACTGGGGTAGAGAAAAAAAACAAAAGAAGGTCAAGAACTTTCCAACACTGATGAAAGACACCAACCCACAGATTTAAGAAACTCATGAACCTTAAGTAGGAAAAATGCAAAAATGTTATATACAGGCACTAGAGAGTCAAACTTCTGGAAGCACAACTCAAGAGAAAATTTCCATAGGGAGAAAAACTAGCATGAGGGAGGAAGTTTGAATTCTTTAAATAGCCTTTTTATGCTGCTTTGCTGAGAATCTTTGGCAAATCCGTTGACAATCTTTAAATGCTTGTTATGATAGAATAAGAGAGCATATTATATGCCCCTTTGGAAGTTATTCAATACCTGCCTCAACTTCACTTCCTCTAGAAGGTCTTATCCAACCACTCCAGCTCCCCGAAAGCTGGAACACGGCCAGGCATCTCTTTTTTCTTGTTCTCTCCATGTTTTGTAAATGCATAGATCATGTCTCGGTCTCCATGCTCAGCTCCTTAAGGATGCAGACTCTCTCATGAACATTTCACATAGCTTTCAAAGCTTGGCACAAGGCTAGAACAAATTATACTGCCTATGAAATTTTGTTACATTGAATTAATTAAAGCGTATTAGTGCTCATTAAACGAGAGTGTAAAGTTTGTAGATTTCTTTTGCTCATGTAATCCACGCCTTCTTTCAGTCAATATTTATTATGCCCCTTCTATGTGCGAAGTACTTATATCTAAAAAACAATTATCATCGTGCCATAAATTTTCAAAATGTACCTAAAATAGGTCAAATAAATACCAAATTTAGTATCCTGTTAAACATTGTTATCCATTTACAATATCTATTATCCTTTTAAAATTTCAATACGTGAGTCTTCTATAATCAATTGCAATTGCATGAATACACAATAACTTTTTTATTAAATCTGAGTTTAAATATTTGTTGTAAGAGCCTTAATTTAAAATCTGACCCTCCTTCGAATGGAAAGGCTTTATGAAATTTAATAAAACATGAAGGTCATAAAATGTGTTAAACTATTGTACTTTCGATTTTTAATACTGAACAGGCACGATTCAAGTGGAGCAGCTTGGTTTCTAACAGTGAGACAAGGCCAACTGGAAGAGAGGTTGATTTCTCTTCAGATCCCTCACCCTCAGGAAGATTCCTATCAATTAGCGCAGAAAGGATGGAAAAGGCAGAAGACATCCCAGATGACCTTCCCAGGACCTTAGTGTGAAGATTCCTTCTTATGCAAATGTGGGCAGAGAAATTTTAACACATAGTGAGATCCCAGCTGCTTGTGGTTAAAAGACCATCAACACTATGTGAAAAGTTCGTCACAAACAAATACTTCGACTGAAGCAAAACGGCCTTCTCAGAGTACAACTGACCTGTTTTGAGATGCTGGATTTGGGGGCGGGGCCTTGAGACCAAAAAAGAAAAAAAAAAAACAGTGTTAGTTTTAGCGTGTAAACTATGTCTATTCCTTTCTTAATGCTGTCTCTAGTAGATTGTTACAGTACTAGGGAACCAGACAGTTAATAAGTACTAATCGAAGGCACAGATACTCAATTCTCTATCCACATTTTCTCATGACTATAATTCAAATCTGAAGTGCTTCTGACAATAATCTTGGCCACTTGAAAACAGTGTTCTTTTATGTCTTTTTTCCCCACATCTTGCAAAGAAGTTTGCTGAATAGCGTGGTTCTCAAACTTTGGTCTTGACTCAAATTAAAGTTGCTGATGCTCTATGAAATGGCTTGGAAGCATCCCCAGAAAAAGAAAGACTCTACCCTCCCTGTTCCCAGCCTCCTGCAAGAGGGCAAGGAACACAGAGTCTTCACGGGAGGAAATACTACTCTAGAATATTCCTCATTTGCACCTCTCAAACTGTGGTGAGGGTTGGAAAGGGCACACCACTTCTTTTTAGACAGGCACCACAGTTGACTGTCAATGCCATCTTCACTTTGGACCTAAGGCCTTGGAGACAACAAAGTAGAAAGGAAAAAGTATTAGTACATTTTTTATTGCTCATATGTGTTGGGACAAGCATTGTTCTGTGAGTTATAAGGATTAAAATACTGCTGTCACTGGCTGGAAGGAAATATCTACTATGTAGCAGAGAACTGTGCTGGAGAGCTTCCTTCACCCTTCTTGACAACATCCACCGTCTTCACTGTCCCAGTGTGAACAGTATGGACTACATCAACAGGCTCTTTGCCCTGTGCCTTCTGCTGGGTTCAGCTAGCGGGGAACTTTAAGAAGAGGGAGTGGATTGAGAGAGGAGAGAACTGGAGAATGTTGATGACCCTGGCTCACTCCCTGCTCCATCACCTGGGTTTTCTCCAACCCTCAGATGAACTGTGGTTCATAATCTCTCAACTTTCTTTCTCCTTATGCTTCTACAACCTCTGCCCTCTCATTGCTTCTTCGGGCTTAGACTGGTCACACCATTTCTGTCACCAGATTCAGGACATTGTATTATCCACTGTAGCTCACTATACCCTGCCAATGCTACCCTAAAATTATCTTTAAATTATCCTAAAATTAAGACTATCCTAAAATTATCAAATTGTATTGTGTCATCTCTGACAGACAGAAGGACTTTTTTTCTACTTGCCACGTGACCCTGCCCAAGTTATCCAACCTCTCTATGCCTCATAGAGGCATTCTTGATTCATAAAATGGAGACAATAATGTATATTTTGTATATCTATTTTGAAGGTCAGAAAGGCATATGAAGCATCTGACACATGGTAACAGGTGTTTTATTCAGACTTGTACACATACTTAACTCTACGGGTTTTGCCAAAAAAAGAGAAAAATCAACATTAAAGCCACTTAGTTTGGTGATTCTGTAGCTCCTTCTCCTAAATGAGTCTCTGTTTCCAAACTCAGTTCTCATGTGATCCTTATTTTATGATAATTTTTCCAGTAATCAAGATTTTCTTTTTAAGGTTTTGTTGGTTTGCTTTGTATTTACACAGCCCCCAAACCAAAAGCCAAATGCATTCACTGGTGCTTAGACAAGAAACAGCTCTCCACTGGAAAAACTGGCTGAGCTAGACTTATTGCCAAGTTGTGAGTTGGTCCCCACTATAGCATTTTCTAAGATTGGTTAAGATAATTTTACTTCACATCAGATTCTGTGGCTTTAGAAACCACTCCTTGGAAAGGACGGCTCTCCAGCGTAAGGGGTCAACTGCCCAAATCTGTCTCTCAGCCTTTCCTCACTTATGTGCTATGATCTGCTACCAGACTCCTGTCCCTTCCGTGTCCTCAGAGGTCCAATTGCTAGCATAGATCCTTTCACAAAATAGATACTCCACATGTCTTTACTGTTCAAATGAGTAAAGACATGAAAGAGTGGAGCCAGAACACAAAGTGCTTTACAAGGTCATCACTATCCCTAGGGAACTTTTCTTTTGCCTCTTTCTCCCTGACTGGGGAGCTGGAATGCATGGTGGGTCCAGAAAAGCCAATAGTTTATTGGGTGCTCACTTAAACTCAAAGTACGGAAGCTTCAGTTCATTGGAGCTGGTGGATATGAATAAGAGGTGTGAGGGATTCACAGAAGTGAATGAAAAGTTTTTCTCTTGCTCTTCTACCGTGTACACTAAGCAGATTTCTCAAAATTAAACTGAGCACTTCTCACCATTTATCATTAGTGAGTTGAAGGTGCCTGAGGTGGGTATTGCAACGTTACCACAACTGAGGTGACATGAAAAGCTAGCGATTCAGCTCTGGGTCCAGCTCGCACTCCCTCCATCTCTTTGACAGTGACCTTTAGTTTATTGAGGTGTTTGCCCCTCTACCTCCGCTTGCAGGGGCATTTTTCTCTGAACAGAGCAGTCTGAATACCAATCCCTATCTTGGAGCAAAGTACACATTTTTTCAACATCCCTTTTGATTCTTTCTGGCACCCTGGCGTCATCTCTTAAAGTATCTGTAGTTAGTAAACAATGCTAAGAAGAAATCCTGACAAAAGAGATTTTTAACTCATTTTCTGGACTTATTTACAGAGTCCTCTTCCTCCCTATGTTTGCAGCTAGCTGACTGACACGTTGTTTTAGCCAAGTGGGTCTGATAAGCCTTCAGTGTTAAGTGACAATGATGATAGAGAATATTTGGTCTTAAAATAGATAATCAGGCCTTCACCTTAGTCTCTCAGTGACATCAAGACGTTGGGACATAAGTCCTTGAATAAATTGATCCTTTAGCAGGACCTTATTTAACTGAAGTGAGTTCCATCTATCTAGAAAAATAAACTATTTAAATCACTTTAGTTAAATTTCCACCTGTCATGTGTCATTCGTTCTTTCACTCCCCAAAGATTAATTGAATTGTGCTCTGTGCCAGGTCTGTTTTAGGTATTGAAGATGCAGCAAAGAATAAAATAAACAAGCTAACAAAAGCTCCTTATCCTTAAACTCTGTCCACATAGAGTTTATACTTGATGTGGAGCAGATGGAATATGAACAACACAAATAAAAAATCCTGTAATACAGATTACATGAACCATAGAACCTCCGAGGTTGACCACCTCCCCACCTCCAGAAATTGACCTAATCTTCATAGACCAGACACACACCACATCTACGTATCAGTTCAGCAGGCCTGGTTCCTTGTGTCGCCCACATATTTATGTTGATCAGTTTGTAACAGACCCTTGGGTTGTCCACTTACAGGGGTTTACTTTATATTAAAAGATATTTTGAGGCAAGAGGATCACTTGACATCAAGAATTTGAGACTGACCTGAGCAAGAGCAAGACTCTGCCTCTACAAAAAATTAGAAGCTTAGCAGGGCATGGTGGTGCACATCTGTAGTCCCAGCTACTTGGGAGGGTGAGGCAGAAGGCTTAGTTGACCTAGGAGTTTGAGGGTATTATGAGCTATGATAATGCCCCTGCACTCTAGCCAGGGTGATAGAATGAGATTCTGTCTCAAAAAAAAAAAAAAGTTGATTGCTATTAACTCTTTATTTGGCCTTATGGTGCCAAATGCCAAATAAAGGGAAAAGAGAATATGAGTGACTTGGGCAGAGGCTCTCAAATTAAAAGACAACACAGGCAATGTCCCAAAGGTGAAGTGTGTCTGGCATCTTTGCTGCACAACAAGGAGGCTAATGTGGTATTAAAATGTGAGCAAGAGAGAGCATTGTTAAAGGCGAGATCAGAGAGGTGATGAGATCAGGGGTGTAGGTCAATGGATCTTTCTAAGGTAACTTTGGTTATGGTTTTCAGTAAAATAAGACACTAAAAGGCCTTTGAACAAATACGTGACATGATTTGATTTAAGTTTTAACAGAATCATGCTGTTGAAGCTGGCATGTAGAGTCGAAGTTTAGAAGAAAGGGAAGTTAGGTGATCCCTACCATCATCTGGGCAGGAGACAGAGACTTTTGTAGTGGTGATCAGTAGGCTGCAGTGCAGGTAGTAAGAAGTGGTCTTGCGAGCCAACAAGATCTGCTGATGGATAAGATGTGGGTAGGAATGATGCTGAGCTGTTGATCCTGAGCAATCACCAGAAAGAAGCTATCACTAATTAGACAGAAACCCCTGCAGAGGAGTTGGTTTGGATGGAAGGTTCGGGGCTCAGTTTTGACATAGCAGTATTTTCCTGGTGGGTCCATTGCTGGGCTGAGAAGAGACTCCTGAGTGGGCTACTGCTCTGAATGGGCAGTCACTCGGGCAGTTAGTCTATCCTTCCAAAATATTTGTTGAATGCCTGCTCTGTGCCAGGCAGTGGTCTAAGCTCTAAGAGGTCTTATATTTTTGTAAGGGGATGCGGAGGTAAACACAGGACACACGGATAGATGGATGGATGAGTGGATGGATGAGTAGATGGGTAGAGAGACAGGCAGACACAGGCTAAAAATTAAATAAATTCGAAGAGGAGGGATCCATTGCAGAAGCTCTTTTAGCCAGGGTGGCCAGAAAAGAACCCTCCAAGAAGATGCTACCAAGACTAATATCTGAAAAATGAGAAAAAGCCAGCCACAGTAAGATCTGGAAGAAAATGTTCCAAACGGAAAGATAGTGAATCAACATCCTGAGCTGATGGTCGCCTTAGGATGTGCAGGGAACAGAAAACCAATGAGGCTGGAGCCAATGATTCTAGAGCACTGTGAATTCAGAATTGGGTGGAAGGGGAATCAGGAGGAAATATGGTGGGAAAGCTAAGCAACCATCAGATCAGGGGTGACCTTGCAAGCTGCAGTAAGAGTTTAGATTTCATTCCAAATTTAAATAGGAAGCATTAGAACATTTGAAATGGGCGGGGGGGTCTCATCATATTTGTCCTTTTGAAGATCTCTCCAGCAGGTCTGTGAAGAATGGCTGTATAGCAAGCAAGCAAGAAACCTGGGTGACTGGTAGAGCAGGTTGAAGCAGGGAGATAACAAATAGTGTTGGGACTTTGAAATATATTCTAGAACTGCTCTATCCAATGCAATAGCTACTAGAGGAGTACCGCATGGGAATTTTTTGATTCACATTTATGTTAATTAAAATTAAATGCAATGAAAGGTTTAGTTTCTTAGTGACACCAGCCACATTTCAAGTGCTCCAGAGTCCCAAGTGTCTGGTGGTTTGCTCCCCGGACCACACTGATGTAGAGCGTTTCCAGCATCACAGGAAATTTTACTACACGGGGTTGCCGCACCAGTAGAACTAAAAAGCCTTGATACTAACCAGCTGGAACAGCTATAGGTGAAGACAATGCCATGATTTGACACCAGATATGTCCTCAGGGAAGCAGAAATGGATCAAATGCATTAGAGTTTAAAAAGTCATGAACCCAAGGCAAAAGTTGATGTTGTTGTGACTTCTTTTTTCCTGTTTCTGTAGGATTATTGGATTTTCACAGACTGGTGGATGCTGATCTCACCCTCCGTGATTCTTCTCCAGCTTTTTTCTTGTGATTTTCCTAATAAAAATCTAGACATTTATTCTCCCTCTATTAGTTATCTTCTTTTTTTTTTTGAGACAGAGCCTCAAGCCTTCCCCCTGTGTAGAGTGTCCTGGCATCACAGCTCACAGCAACGTCCAACTCCTGGGCTCAAACGAGTCTACTGCCTCAGCCTCCCAAGTAGCTGGGACCACAGGCGCCCGCCACAATGCCCGGCTATTTTTTTTTTTTTTTGGTTGCAGCCATCATTGTTGTTTGGTGGGCCCGGGCTGGATTTGAACCCGCCACCTTAGGTGTACATGGCTGGTGCCTTAGCCACTTGAGCCACAGGCACCAAGCCTCTATTAGTTATCTTCTGGTTATAAGTACTAGAGGTCCACCCAAACTAGATTACATTTTTGAAAGAGAGTTACAATGGTGAAGATGTGGTATTCCTCACAGAACCCAATGACCACAATCATAGTGGGATGTCCCAGGACTTAGAGATTTGGGAGATGGAGTTTTTCATCTCTGCTTTATCTTTCTCTATCATAAATGAGCTTTTCTGCTCATGTGTCCATCATGTAAGTCAGAGCAACCCTTCAAAGTAGCCACAACACTGAGTCTACACAGACTTCTAATTGAAGCACTGACCATTGATTAACTTATTCTAAGAGGTGTGGTTCTTTTTTTAATCCTGAGATGATACATAGATTTTCCCAGCTGAACCTGGTGTATTCAACCATGAGTGGGCTTATGGAGCTTCTGAAACATGGGGCTGTGTTCCAAGGAGGAGGTTCTCTAGGAAGTGGACATGAATAGAGAGGTCATGACAGGTAGAGAAGTGACTGTCGAGTAGAACCAGAATGTTTTAAAATTATAACTGAGAAAAATGACATGAAGGCTGTGTTGATCAGTTTGATGGAAGTATTTCAGATTGCATGTGAAAACCCCACACTGTACCCCAGAAGTGTATTAATGTACATAGAGCAGAACATTACAGCAGAGTGCTCCTTAGAACAGCCTCTCTTCCTCTGCCTTCCTCGGCTTTTTCCACACCCCCTACAAAAAACCTTCTTTGATTTCTGTCCATTTTCTGAGCCAATTCTCCAGATTTCCTATTGATTCTGGGAACTAGCCTGATAATTTTTTTAATAAATTATGATCCATCTTTTTCTAAAATAAAGTTCAGTTGATTTCTGTTTTAATTAGTCCAAGCCCACTTCCACTGCTTGTCCACAGAAAACTGATTGTTACTTACGAATATACCAACAATTGACCCATCACAACATAGTCTACACATCACATGACATTTATACATTTGTATTTCTAAAGTGTGATATGTATTGCTGGTGGCACATGAGATAATTTCAGATTCTAGAATATATTTTTATGTTTTAATAGCATAATTATGTGTTTATTTTAAGATGCAATTAAAATAAATGTAGTTAGCATATTAAACTTGTGATTTCATGGATATCAGCCCAGGAGGAGGCCAAAGTTGGCAATCTCTATTTAAATATGTACAGAATTATGTAAGTATTCACAGCATAGTGGCTGTTTTATTTTCAAACCATCAACCATAAACATACTTTTCACTTGAGGATTAAACCCCCATTGGTCATGTCTTAGTAGGAGATAGGGCTCTGGCTTCCATTTTATAACTAGAAAAAAACAAATACTCTCTTCTTCCTCCCTGGAGAGTGAGACAGGTGTGGGCACATGGGCAAAGATAGGTCACATGGATGCCCCTCCTGAAGACTTAGAATTTGAGGGAGTGACACAAAGACACAGTAAGCATTGAGTCATTCATGGCAGTGGAGTGGCAGCTTCCTGATCCCTCACTGTACAGGTGAGCATTTTGACGTTATGAAGTGCTGAATGAGATTCAGGATATTAAAGTAGCTTGTCCAGGGTCACACAGCTGTTGAGCAGGGTTCAGAGTGTGACAAAACCTTCTTCTCCCAGTCCTGGACTCTGCCCACTACATGCCCCCACAAGACAGGAGCAGATTTGTCATTGTGAGTCAGCCACCATATGAGTACTACTCCAGACATGCTCGTGCTAAGCTGAGCTCTAAGATGCACGGTGGAAACCTAGGAAAAGAATATGGGGCTTCACTGAAAAAAATATGAGAGTGTTGGCTCAGCTTTCCACCATGGGCATAAGGTAAGGAAACTGCACAGTCCCACAGGTTGGCTGGGAGCAGGAGGTGAAATAATTCTGCAGAGAGCTTTGGCTTATCACTGCTGTCATGAACAGGCTATTTCTGGTTACTACAACTCAGCAGATGTGGGAAGAGGTAGTGCAAGAAGTAGCCTGGCTCCTCGAATCTCTTTTAGCATTTCAGTTTGTCCCTGCAGAGCCTAACAGCTATATTTCCCAGACTCCCTTAGCTAGAGTTTCAGATGAGACTTTAGTTCTGCCAAACAGACACATTTATATGAGGCTTAAATTTGTAATGCACTATTTGGGAAGAGCCATCCATTTCTCTAGTTCAGATTTTAGGACATGCAGAATGCTTTGGGGGTAGTGTTCTGGTCTCTAGACGTTTTCTGGAGCTAACAGCTGAGTGATCCCTGCACAGGTTCCCCTGCTATGAAGCTGGAGCCATGGTGTGGCAGAAGGAATGGCCCCCCATTAAATCAGTTCTGGAGTGTTCCTCTGGGACTTACTTCTGGATGTCCAGTCTAAAGCCCATTTTCTCTTGTCCCCCCCTCTTGCAAATGATTCTGCAAGTGATAGGCTAAAAAAATCTCAGTTGATGCTGAGTGCAGGATGAGAAAAGGATTTCTCTAGGCTAAAATTAGGACATAAAAGTATGTATTGATTTTATATTAGAAAAAGGGAGGGAGAGATGGTAATTTTTTTATTATTTCATTATAAACATGACCATCCTTACAGTAAGTACCTATATGAGAACATTTTCCAGTTAAACCAGCTAGAATCCTTTCCATTAACTGCCACTGAATCCTGACAGATAAACCAACATTTCGCCATTTTCCTTCCCTCCATGCTTCAAGACATGTTCTTGGCTCTGCCTAAAAGTCCTCTTTTCCTGACTCCGCCTGGATAACTCCTCCCTTTGCCTCAACACTGAGCTTAACCAACATTGCCTGTTCCTTGGGGCCTTTACTGCCTGTCTGCCTTTTGAATTAGTTATTACTTCTCTTCATTCCTGGGCACTCTATGTGTTTCTCCTTTTCTCTCTTCTCCTTTCTCCCTTCCTTTCATTCTTTCTTCCCTTTTTTCACATATTCATTTATAACACATGTATTGAGTAGCCACTACAAGTAGTCCCTGCAAATAGAAACACACAGGGCCCTGCCCTGGAGCTGGCTGCAGGTTAATGGAAGAAGCTCATGATGTACAAGCAGTTTGGGGAGTGCTGTGCTGTGCAGTGCCTCATCGCTGCATAGAAAAGTCTGCAGTGCAGCACATGGTTTCCCAGAAGGGTTGAGTCTTTAGCTGAGCTCTGAACTGTGAGTAAAATCAGCCAGGGAAGTGGGAGAAGAATGGTTTTCTAAACAAAAGGAGTGTTAAATGCAAAGACAGAGCTTGTGATAGTCTGTAGTGTCCTGGGGAACTTGTGAGCAGCTCATAACCAGGGAGCTGTGAGGACAATGAAGAAATGGCCTGGGGGATTAGCAGGGCTTGGCTGAGCTAAAAGTAGTGGGGAGCCATGGAAGGAGAGGCAGGGTAGTGCCCAGATGCAGCAGTTGTGTTGTGTTGGCCAAGATTTAGACCAAGGCAAGACCTGGTGGTAAGGAGACTGGCTGGGGACCCACAAAGAGGGGACAAAGGTATAAACAGTGGAGCTGACCATGAGGTGGAGAGCCAGTGGGATCTAGTGAGTACTGAATGCAAGAGGTGACTATTGAACATGGAGGGATAGTAGGAAACAAAGATATTCTTATTGGGGGGTTTAGATAACTGGGGTGGGAGCATTAGCATCATTCAATGAGAAACATTGTTCATTGGAAAGGGAAGACAGGCTGTCTCTGAGGGTAGTGAGGGAAGATGTTAACTCAATCTGAGCTGTGTCTGAGATTCAAATGAGACAGCAAATGGAGATGTTTAGTTGGCAGCTGGATGTACTAACCCGAAAGTTGGAAGAAAAGATTTGTAAGTGATGGCTGAAGTCTTGGAAATGCCTGAAAGATAGAGTGTAGGGTGAAGGGAAAACCAACATTTAAATTCGTTTGTAATGCTATTCAAAAAATTACCTGTTCTCCCTGCTGGGTTATGAGTTGTAACATTGTTATTTTTTGGTTCCTATGTTCTACAATAGTATCTTGAATACAATAAAAGCTCAGAAAGTGGAATACATGAGGCAAGAATGAATTGATTAGGTGGTTTTAAAAGACAAGGGTTTTAACTATAGCTAGAAAAAAAAATGTATCTTTCTCATAATCTCAAGAAGTGGCACAGGTTCAGAGAGAATCCGGAAAGAAGACAGAAGGACTCATGATAAAGGAAAATCAGACAAGGGAGGGACGGAGCTGAGCCTGAGTGGCATTTCCTAAGCCCTGGCCAGGCAGGGAGGCTCAAAGGAACCCCACAAGGTTGCTGATCCTGGGGCCACCTTCTACGAGGGTACCTCCCAAATATCTCCCACTCTCATCACCAGTCAGTTATAGCTCCTGGTCTGTCTGACCTTACTTAGAGATCTGTTAAGAACATGAATTTCCTATGTTTACTAACCCCTGGTGAAGTAAAACTTCCTTTTCTTAGACCTAAAAAAGTATCCCGCAAGCCTCAGTAAGTGTCATGTCTGAAGTGCTAGCCACTTCCCTTTGCTCAACTCCGAGAATGCCATTGCTTCCTGGACTGCATGCAGACTGCTTGGGAGGCTGCCTCCAATCCCCACAAAGCAGCGTAAGCAGCGTCTGGTCTGTGATCTATGGGGCTGTGGGCAGGGATTGCAATTGTCTGTCATTGGCCTTAAAGTCAAGCAGGTAGGAGAGATATTGCACTGACCACAGCTTCCCCCAGAGGGCCATAGTGGACTGAACTGCTGTGAGAACCCCAGCAGTTATTCTGCAAAATCACATGTCTCACAGTGATGATTTGCAAACCCTAATGCACTTTCCTCCCATCTGCTACTCAGTAAAGCTGTTTATTCTAGCAAGCATTAATCCAATAAAATCTATCTAGGCTTGCCATCAACCCAGCTCCCACGGGCTGCTTCCATTCCCTTTAGAAGAAACAATTTGTTACAAACTCCCACTTCCTCTGCACAACCTTGGGCTCTGCCATCTAACAGTGCTGTTTTTTTATCCTGCACAGCATGTATTACTACCCAAAATTATATTGAGTGTATATTTGCTCAGGTGTTCATTGCCTGTCTCTGACCACTGGAATATAAATTCCTTACTACTGCATCTTATTCACAGATGCATCTCAATGCCCAAAGCAGTGTCACAGGCATAGCAGGTACTCAATAGTCAGTCTTTAAATGGATGAACCTGATCTATCTTTCCACTATCTTTTCTAACTATTTCCCCAAATCTTTCCTTGGCTGGAATCTGACTTTTCTCTGGGACAATACTTCCACTGCAGTTTTCTCAAGGAGAAAGAGCTCAGGCTCCTACCTCACTGCTGGATCTGGGGCCAACACCGGGTCATCTCCCTCCTGGCATTTTCAGACTGTGACTTCTCCAGCCCTTGTAAAAGGAAAAAACAGCCCAAACAAACAAAAGCCCCAGTCCTTTGAAGTTTGTGCCACGATCTACCTCTCTTTATAGCTTTGAGCTGCTGACCACTTGGTCGTTCTCCTCTTTGTCCTAAACCTTGGGGGATCTTGATGTCTATTAGGATGCTGAATATGAACTCTCTGTTCCTCGATTTCTCACTGCCAGTGACTTTCGCCCCTACTCCCCCTGCTAGTCCACTCCCAGGGTCACATTCTGTGTCTTACGGTCACTGGTAACCTCTTCACTTCTAAAGAGTTCAAATCCAAGTATCCTATTCTCTGACCACACTGGCCTGTTTTCTCTCTCCCTACCCCCTGGAGTCCTACTGCTCAGGTATTTCCCCCCCACGGAGACACCACCACTCCTTTGACTGCTGACTTCACCCCCACACCTCCTGCAGGAGGTCTCCACTTCCTTTCAGTGGCTCACTCAGACCATTCTCTTTCTGAAATTCTCCGGGGCTTGGCTCCTCTGCCCTGCCACTGCACTGGGGGACACAGCTCTGGATCTGCCCAAGGTCCCTCAGATCCTTCCCTGCACCCACTGAGCCCCTCTGCAGCACATGGGAGACGCTCACCCTGCACATCCACGACCTCCCAAGCCAGCAGGCCTCACGGCTGCTCAGCAGCCTTCTGTGTTTCTGTAATTAGCTGTGTCCCAACACATCTTCTCCACTCTTCACTCATTCTGCAGCAAAATAACAGAAACTAATAGAAGGAGACTTTCTTCTTCCCTACCAGCCCACATTAAAACCTGTTGAATCTTCATTTATCCTATCCCCTTCTGTCTCATCCACAGAAGTAGCAACCCATTCTTACCCAAGGCCAGTGTCAGAACTTTTGCTTTGGGGCATTCAGCCTCCTCCAGGCACTCACATCATCAGTCACGCTCAGTCACTTAGAGAGTACCCTCTGTGTGGGGCGCTGAAGGCTTGGCATGCATGTGCTACAAGCTCACCAGTCTTCCCCCCACAAACCTATATTGTGCATTAGCAAACCACGTGCACCCACTTTGCCTGTCCAGGCTTACCCAAAAAAGATATTCTGTGCTCTTTATCCTACTATTATTAAATGTAATCCTGTTTAGTTCCTTACTTATTTCTAATGGGGAAATTTTAAGCTTAAAGGCCTGATTTCTTTTCCTTATTATCCCAATAATATTGCTTGGAACACTGCCATTTTTCACAATTAACAAGCAAACAAAAATTTCTCAGGAACACAAGGGGTATCCCTGATTTCTTGCATCTTTGATAGGAGAATTGCGTTTCTGCAACATAAACTTGTTCAAAGAATCCATTCGCGAGGCACAAGATTGAGGACAGCCACAGACTCGCACTTCTTTTTTTTTTTAAACTGTTTTTGTTTCAAGTTAATTGGAGGTACAACAAATTAGGTTATATCTTTTGCATTTGTTAAGTAAAGCCCCTCTTGTAATTGTGTCCCGCCCCCAAGAGGTGTGCCGTATACCCTAACATTGTGCCCATTAAGTTGGAGCACACAGACTAGCGCTTCTCTGTGCATGCATTATGAACACACATCACGATCACCAATTGTTCTGTTCTTAGTTAAAATAAATATGCCCCTTTCAAGTACTTGAACAAAAGAATCTTGTAAGATACTGAAAGCTTCAGAAATTGTTGTAACAACCTGTAGAAATAACTCTGGACAAGGAAACTTCACAAATTTTAACTTGCTGTCTTAACTGGCAGTGTGTTTTTGTCATGGTGGGGTTTTTTTTTCTTTTTTTTTTATTGAATAGTAACTATGTACATTAATGCACTTCTGGGGTACAGTGTGGGGTTTTCACACACAATCCGAAACACTTCCATCAAACTAGTTAACATAGCCTTCATGTCATTTTCTTAGTTATTATTTTAAAACGTTCACATTCTACTCTTAGAAAGATTCACTTGTACCCTTGTAAGATAAACCTCAGAAGTGATCCCTCTAATCTCCCTCCCTCCACCCATTCCCCCCTCCCCTCTCCTTCTCCCTCCCCATATTCTTAGGCTGTTGTTAGGTTATAGCTTTCATATAAAAGGTATAAATTAGTTTCATAATAGGGGTGTGTACATTGGATATTTTTTCTTCCATTCTTGTGATACTTTGCTAAGAAGAACATTTTCCAGCTCCATCCATGTGAACATGAAGGAC
>CAUYQV010174621.1:0-33891 GCA_963574575.1 Galagoides demidoff | reverse complement strand
CATCACAGCTCATAGTAACCTCCAACTCCTGGGCTCAACGAGTCTCCTGCCTCCGCCTCCCAAGTAGCTGGGACCACAGGTGCCCGCCACAACGCCTGGCCATTTTTTGGTTGCAGCCATGATTGTTGTTTGGCGGGCCCGGGCTGGGGATTCGAACCTGCCACCTTAGGTGTACGTGGCTGGCACCTTAGCCGATTGAGCCACAGGCGCCAAGCCATTTGTGATGCTTTAATAAGAAGAATGTGTTCTACCTCCATTCAGGTTAATACAAAAAATGTAAAGTCTCCATCTTTTTAATGGCTGAATAGTATTTCATGGTATGTATCGACTCCTGGGTTGATGGGCATTTAGGTTGTTTCTGCACCTAAATTTTGTTGTAAATTGAGCTGCAATAAACAGTCTAGTGAAAATTCCTTATGATAAAACTATTTTTTTCCTTCTGGGTAGATGCCTAGTAATGGGATTGTAGGATCAAATGGGAGGTCTAATTTGAGTTCTTTGAGGATTCTCCATACTTCCTTCCAAAAAGGCTGTATTAGTTTACAGTCCCACCAGCAGTGTAAAAGTGTTCCCTTCTCTCCGCATCCATGCCAGCATCTGCAGCTTTGAGACTTTGTGATGTGGTCATTCTCATTGGGGTTAAGGAAATATTTCAGGGTGGTTCTGATTTGCATTTCTCTGATGATAGAGATGATGAGCATTTTTTCATATATTTGTTGGCCATTCACCTGTCTACTTTAGAGAAAGTTCTAGTCATGTCTTTTGCCCAGCGATATATGGCATTGTTGGGTTTTTTTTTATTGTTGTTATTCATTAATTTGAGTTCTCTGTAGAGCCAAGTTATTGAGCTTTTCTCTGATTCATAATATGCAAATATTTTTTCCATTCTGAAGGTTGTCTATTTGCATTGGTGGTTGTTTCCTTAGCTGTACAGACCAGGAAAAGACCCAACTAAAAAGGAGAACTTTCAGTCAATGTCACTAATGAATATAGATTCAAAAATTCTCAATAAAATCCTAGGCAATAGATTACAGCTACACATTAAAAAAATCATTCATCAAGATCAATTAGGTTTCATCCCAGGGATGCAAGGCTGATTTAACATATGCAAGTCCATAAATGTAATTCACCGTATCAACAGAAGCAATAACAAAGACCATATGATCCTCTTAATTGATGTAGAAAAAGCATTCAATAAAATTCAATATCCTTTTCTAATTAGAACGCTGAAGAATATAGGCATAGGTGGCACATTTCTTAAACTGATCGAAGCCATCTATGACAAACTCAAAGCTAATATTATACTGAATGGAGTAAAACTGAAAGCTTTTCCACTTAAAAGTGGAACTAGACAAGGGTGTTCTCTGTCACCACTACTGTTCAACATAGTGCTAGAAGTTCTAGCCAATACGATCAGGCAAGAGAAGGAAATAAAGGGCACTAAAATGGGGACAGAGGAGGTCAAATGCTCGCTTTTTGCCAGTGACATGATCTTATACTTAGAGAACCCCAAAGACTCAATCAAAAGACTCCTGGAAGTGATCAAGAAGGACAGCAGTGGGGGTGGCACATGTGGCTCAACAGAGTAGGGTGCTGGCCCCATATACTGGAGGTGGCAGGTTCAAACCCAGCCCCAGCCAAGAACTGCAAAAAAAAAAAAAAAAAAAAAAAAAGAAAGAAAGAAAGAAAGAAAGACAGCAGTGTCTCGGGATATAAAATCAATGTCCACAAATCAGTAACCTTTTTATATGCCAATAACAGTCAAGATGAGAAGCTAAGCAAGGACACGATTTCCTTGACAGTAGCTCCCCCTGACCAAAATGAAATGCCTAGGAATATACTTAACAAAATACATGGAGGACCTCTACAAAGAAAATTACAAAACACAAAAAAAGTAATAGCAGAAGATATGAACAAATGGAAGAACATACCATACTCATGGCTGGGAAGAATCAACATTGTCAAAATGTGTCTACTTCCCAAAGCAATCTACAGATTCAATGCCATCCTCATTAAAATATAAACATCATACTTTTAAGATATGGAAAAAATAATTACTCATTTTGTATGGAATCTATAAAAACCCTGGATAGCCAAGGCAATTCCTAGTAATAAAAACAAAGCTGGGGTTATCACCCTCCCAGATTTTAGGCTACACTATAAGGCCATAGTGATCAAAACAGTATGGTACTGGCACAAAAATAGAGACATTGACATTGGAACTGAATAGAAAACAGTGAGATGAAACTAACATCTCACAGCTACTTGATCTTTGATAAACCAAACAATAACATACACTGAGGAAGAGAATCCCTCTTCAATAAATGGTGTTGGGAAAACTGGACATCCACATGTAAAAGACTGAAATTGGACCTGTACCTCTTACCACTTATAAAAATTGATTCAAGATAGATAAAAGATTTAAATCTTAAGCAAGAAACAATAAAAATCCTCAAAGAAACTGTGGGGAAAACACTTGAACATATCGGTCTGGGGAAAGATTTTATGAAGAAGACTTCGATGGCAATTACAGCAAAAAACATAATAAACAAATGGGTCTCTCTCTCTTTTATCCATACATTTCTGAAATTTCACTACAATGCAACAAGGTGTGCCTGTGTATTTTTCTTGTTTGTTCCTTATTCATTGTGCTTGGTACACAGAGGAGCCTTTCTATCTACTTCACCTTTTTTCAGCTCAGGAATGAGTTGTGGCATGAGCTCCTTTCTCCCACTATCTGTGCCTATTCTCGGGAGCCCCTCCCTTTCTGCTAACACTCCAGCTTTCTAGGGGATGAGCTGGGCACTTGTGCTCCT
Source organism: Galagoides demidoff (assembly GCA_963574575.1). Lineage (NCBI taxonomy): Eukaryota > Metazoa > Chordata > Mammalia > Primates > Galagidae > Galagoides > Galagoides demidoff. The sequence goes on along the minus strand of CAUYQV010174621.1, from coordinate 31,075 downwards.
CCAGTTTCTGTCTCTTGGTGCCTCCTGGATTCAGGGCTGTTTGTGCTTCAGAGAAGCAGAAAGCAGGTTAGGGACAGGAACCCTGAAGAAATCAGGGAGGAGCTGTTCACTGGAAGGGGCCCCTGTTCCCCAGTTCCCTGGAGCACTCGTGCCTCGCTCAGAAGCAGGAAATCCTAGAAAATTGCTGGACTTAAACCAGTATCAGGCTCGGTGGAAGCCAAGAACTGGGAACTTAATCCTATTAATGAGATTTGGGGCAAGTCACTCAACCCTTCCCCAGTCTGCTTTTCCTCATCAGCCAAGTGGCAACAACAATTTACCTTGCTTGACTCCCAGGATGGTGGAGAGAATCAAATGAGATGAGGTATACGTGAAAAGGGTTTAAAAAATTATTAAAGACGGTACATGTATGAGTGTGTGTGTGTGTGTGTGACACACACACAATCCAGACCCTCTTTCAAAGCTGACACTGCATTACAGAGAAAGACTGACACCCTCTAAACAAATCTCTGCTCATCGTTCATGATGCAATTGAAATGCACCCGTTTCTCTTTATTTGACTCAGCGCCTGAAATAATTGGCTTGGATTTTTTTTAGAAAGGATATATTTAAACAAGGGAATTAATAGTAGGCACTGAAACTGGCCAAGCAAGACGACAGTTTCATGGTCTCTCTCTCTCCATCCATTTTCACTCTGGATTATTGATGCTCATTGAGTCTAACAGTGGGGATAATGACCTAACTTAACTAAATTTCTGTCTATTCTGTATCTGTTGCCTCTCATAATATATATATATATATATATATATATATATATATATATATTTACAAATATATATATATATATATATATATTTACAAATATATATATATATATATATATATATATATTTACAAATATATATATATATATGTGCTAATTGATGCAAATTAAATGTGCAGTTGATAGGATTCCACTGTTCTAAAAATGCCCATACCTGTCTCATGTGCTGGAAATCCTCATAGGATTCTACTTGGACGAATGATTGCCTGGTAAAAGTGTCGGTGGTCGCCTCCCTCTGTGACAGGACTGTGTGGTAGCCAACAGCTGAGCGGTGGAAAGAAGGCATCGGAGGAGAAGGTGGAGAATGTTGGAGCAGGCGGAAGCCAAGGGACCAGAGCCAGCCCCTTTTCCCCACAGACCAGAGGAGGTAGCAGTGGTACCCAACTCCCTGCCACCACACAAGCAGGGAGCCTCAGGCAGGGACAGATTGTGTTTGGGTTGGAGGGTAAGACTAATAACTCAGCAGAGCTGACACAGACGTGCTTGGCGTTCGGACCACTGCACCGGCCTCGCCTCCCGCTTCTCCTCCACGCCTCTCTAGTGCCAGCTAATCCCTCCTGAACTGGCCATGTGTCTCCTACCGTGCTGAACAGATGCTCAACAGCAACTAGAGGGAAACCCAGTGGAGGAAAACACATGCATCTTTCTCAACCCAAATCCCTCCTTCCAAATACCACAATGGATGGGGACTCAGAGATCTTAAGGTTGGCTGACATGGATAGGATTATTACTGCTTTTGTATACTTTCCTTTGAAAAATTTTTAATTGAGAATCCTTTTCTGAATAAAACCGTAACAAAGGAGCTGCTCCAGCTCACACGGAGGGTGCGGGGTCTGAAATATCTAGAGCTCCACGGATCAGAAGTAGAATAAAAAATTCTGTCATTTTGCGAAAGAGAACCTCAAGTCTGACAAGGGACGAGAGCCTTTCCTAAGTCAAATATAGTTCCGTGGCAGAGCCAGGACTAGACTTGGATCCTTGGTAGGCATTTCAAGGCTTGTTTCTATCAGCAGACCCAAGACAGAAAGCAGTTTAGAGATGACCCACACATCAGTGACTTCAAAATTGGAGGGAGGAGGCTCTGTGCTTCTGGATCCTCTGCCAGTGCCTGGTTTTGGATATGTTTAGGGCACACTGCTTGCCTTCGCTACAGGGACCTAGAGCTACCTTTGGCTACTGGCCAAGGGTACCAGGCTCTACGTGGAGATGACAGGATTGGGATTCAGGAACCGGCATCTCCTGCTGCTTTGCTGTGTGACCTTGGATAAGCCAGATGAATTCTCTGGGCCCCCACTTTAACATTGACAAAGTGGTACCTTAAAGGTCCTGCCAAGAACTCCCTGCCTGCTTGATCCTTCCCCCGTATTGTGGAACACTTTACAACCAGGAAAGAATGGGGAAAATTGAATATCCGCATGTAAATAGAGCATCCCTCTTGTTTCCTTTTCATTTATTTCTACCCGGGAGCGTGGCAGCTAGGCAACTTGGAGAATAACAGCCAGCGTTTCTGAGTTGCTCCTGGTTGCCAGGAACTTCACACGCACTTATCAGCACATTTAATCTTTACAATCATCCTCTAAGTTAGGCATCAAAATTCCTGTTTCTCTGATGATTAAACCAAGAGTCAGAGAAGAGAGGTCACTCTCTTAAGTGGCACAGCTAGTCAGTGAAAGTCACGGCATGAGTCACCCCAGATTATTCCCTGGCTGCTTTGCCACCAAGAAGTAATGCATTTCTCAACACCAAAGGTGCTCAGAGATGAGAAGAGCTTTGTAGGAGAATTTCAGCCACAGGTTAGGCCAAAGCCAGAGTTACTGGCCTTGGATTTATCAGTTCACACACTCATAACACATTCAGCCTGGGGAGGACCCTTGGAGACCATCCGTACAATCCCCTGTTTTATAGATGGAAAAACTAAGGCATGGCCCCTGCACAAAGATGACATGCAAATTCGTGAAGCATTCCATATTTAAAAAACAAACAAACAACAACAACAACAAAAAAAAACTATGACTTTGACCAATGTCACTTATCAGCCTCCCGTCATCAAAGTGACCTGGGTGTGAATTCTGCCTCTGTCACCTACATCTCTGGCATTTCACTGCCCCCAGTGAGTGACTTCTGAGGGGAACCAGCCCCTTCCTCATGGCCATAGACACACATGGCTGGGCCATGGGACCTCCTAAGGGAACACCTGAGAGCCAATGGGGCTGCTACTCATAGCCCTGGGGAGCCTGGATGGGCCTAAGCCCTTCTTTCCACCCTCGACAAGGAGCAGGAACATCATGACTAACATGCCCTTTCCCCTCCTCAGGGGACCCAGGTTGTAACTGGAGCTGCATGAGATGGGGGAGTTCACCATGAAGTATCACCTGCACCACCATGGTGACTCACAGCTGCTGCTCCAGGATCTTTGGGAAATGTATCTGTGTGTCTCCAGGGAGATGAGCAACCTGAGGGCAGCAGCCACCCACAAGTCAGAGGGAGGAGGCGCCTGGCACCGGCATCTCCTCTCTGACTGTACCCATTCCAGATGGTGCCTGGGCCTCCAGGGAGGTAGAGCACAGACATGGGACTCCATCGGGGAGGTAGAGCACAGACACGGACGGGACTCCACCGGGGAGGTAGAGCACAGACGCGGGACTCGACCGGGAGGTAGAGCACAGACATGGGACTCCACCTTCAGAGCTGTTGGGTGCATTGACCAGCCTTCCATCGACAACCTTGACCAGACCTTCTGAACTCTCTGATGCCTAATATCCCTCCCTAGAAAACATAGATAAATAGTAACAGAACTTACTTCACAAATACGACTTAAGGATTAAGTAAAATAATGTATTGTAAGTGGATAGGGTAGGGGCTGACAGAAAGAGGGTAACAAATGGTAGACTCACCCCTGCATGGTTCTGACATTGTACTCCATTTATAATCTGAGACCAGCGACTGAGCCTGGACTAATGTCAGACACACAGCTGCATGTGAGATACCAACTGCCCCTATTTTGTTTGCATTTCTTAAGCAGCTGTCTTTAGGGTTGCTTTGCTTAGTAACAGCTCACATTTATGTAGCACCTCCTAGAAGCCAGCCATCGTCACCAGGACTCGACACCTACCACCTTACTTTCACACACCCCTAGAAGGTATATGCTGTCACTGTATTCATTTCACAGGTGAGAAAATGGAGTCAGAGAGAAACTGCTCCTCGAATGAGATCAGAGGCAGAGCTAGGGAGTCAGATTCAGGAACTGGGCTCAACATGCTCTATTAAACTCCAAGAAATTATGCCCATCCACCCATCTATCCACTGGTGAACAACTACTCTGCTTCAGGCACTGGAGACAGGAGCTGTGAACAAGACAGGCAACGGCCCTCCTCTGTGGAGCTCACAGTCAAGTGAGGAATGAAGACCACATGTCAGTACCAGCCGCCAGAATCTGTATCCCACCCTGAGATCCTTCTCCTTTGATCATATTTTCTTTTTTTTTTTTTTTTGAGACAGAATCTCACTCTGTGTGACCTTGTGTAGAGTACTCTAGTATCATAGATCACAGCAACCTTAAACTTTCTTTTTTTTTTTGCCCCTTCTTTTTAAAAAAAAATTATTTGGGATTCATTGAGGGTACAAAGAATTAGGTTACACTGATTGTGGTTATTAGGTAAAGTCCCGCTTATAATTGTGTCAATTGTGTCTTGCTTCCAAGAGGTGTGCCATACACCGCCCCCTCCCCCATCCCTGCTCCCTAATTCCCCTACCCCACCCCTTGTATTAGATCATCTACTTCCTTTATATTAGAATTGGGTACACTGGATTCTTGCTTCTCCACTCCTGTGATGCTTTACTAAGAAGAATGTGTTCCACCTCCAACTAGGTTAATACAAAAGATGTAAAGTCTCCATCTCTTTTAATGGCTGAATGGGATTCCATGGTATATATATACCACAGCTTGTTAATCCATTCCTGGGTTGGTGGGGTTGTTTCCACATGTTGGCAATTGTAAACTGAGCTGCAATAAACAGTCTAGTGCAAATGTAGTAAAATAATTTTTTTGTTCTGGGTAGGTGCCTAGTCATGGAACCAATCCTCTTCCCTCAACCTCCTGAGTAGCTGGGTCTACAGGCACCCACCACAACGCCAGGCTAGTTTTTCTGTTCTCAGTAGAAACATGATCTCGCTTTTGCTCAGCTGGTCTCAAACTCCTGAGCTCAAGTGATCCACCTGCCACAGCCTCCCAGAATGCTGAAATTATAGGCAGGAGCCACCACACCCAGCCTCATGACATTTTTGGACAAGTTTCCAACCAAATGACAAAGTGGAGTTTCTCCCATGCCACCTTCTGCCGACTTCTCCCCAGCTCACAGCATAGGGCTGAAGGCCATGCCCTCCCCAGGGGACTGCACTGGGAAGGGGCAGCAGGAGGAAGGGGTGAAACCTGTGCACACATTTCCTTCCTCATTCCTTTGTTCCCCCCTCTCTCTCTGTGAAAGCCCAGAGAAGCGGGCAGATGTTGGCAACATCTGGGCCACTGTTATCCAGGCAGCAAGTGGCTCCAGGCTGCCACTGGAGAAAAGAAGCTGTTGGTATTAGGAATGATAATAAAGGGCTAACATTTGCACAGTGTTCTCTCCCACTTCCAGAGACATCCCAGCTTGGCCCCACCCCCATTCATTTGCCCAAGCGAAGCAGACAGCAGCTCTCTGAAAGCCAAAAAGAACCATTTCCATTTCTTAGAAGGCAAAACTAAGGCTCAGAGAAGTAAAGCTTCCTGCTCAAATCAAAGAACATAAAGACGGGACTTTAACCTGGTGCTGCTGCTGCCTCCTGTGTGCTAGGGTCAGGCATGGGCTGTAAGGGAGTGTGAAAATGAATGCAGCTTTTTCTCTATACTTAAAGAAAGCATTTGGTATGTGCTTACTTAGTACCAGAAATGGCAACCCCTGGTTAGCTTGCTACTTCAGGTAATTCTTTCAGCACGGTAAGAAAAGTATTATAGGTATTCCTTGATTAATGATGGGTCGTGACATGATAAACCCTTAAGTTGAAAATGTCATGAATTGAAAATGCATTGAATGCCCTCATAAGCCCATTGTAAAAGTTGAGAATCTATTACGTCAAACCACAGCAAGTCTGTTGTCATTGTCTTTGTATGAACACAGAGTTGAGGCTCAAAAAAGTCAGGCAATCTGCCCATGGTCACACTGGTGACTTAGATGGGCCACCAGTGAAGTGGGTGGTCCAGTGAGTTGGTTAGAAGAATTGGGACATCATCTTCCTTGCCCTATCCTCCTCACAAATTGTGTGATGATCTTAGTAAGTGATAGAGCTGGGATTTGAATCCCAAAGCTAGTCAGCTCTGGGTGTGAGTGCATGTGTGATGGTGGTGGAAGGATATTGGGAAGGATTCAAGGCGGAGGAAGTGAGTCCTGACTAGGATTTCAAGTAAAGAAAAGGTCATTAAGGCTGAAGCAATGCCTATAAATGAGGTTGTCCTGGCTGGAGCTGAGTAAAGAAAGCAAGAGGAGATAGACATGAGATTGGCAGTGGACCATGGTCCCAGACAGCTGCAGATGGCCAAGAAACCAGGGAGGGAGGAATATTAAGTGCAGTCATTGTAAATCCAGATCAGATACAGGGACTACCCTTAAATAAACCTTACAGACCTGCCCTTTCGTCTTCAACTGCGTAAGCCAGTTTTTCCTCCTTGATAGGGATCTTTGCAATGGTTTCTTGAGCTTATTTTAAGTCCAATGCACCATTTTTTAAAAAGAGGGTATACACTCACACAGCATAATAGGTACTTGACTTAGGATCCAGTTTGTGTCTCTGAGGCAGAGACTTCCAGCACCCCACAGCTTGTTCTCTTCACTTTCTGCGCATTATGAGGCTTTAGCAGAAGGCACACACTCCCTCCCTGACTGCTGGAGTTCTGGGCACAATTCTCCCTTCCATCTGAGCCAGTCCAGACTTCTCCTTTGTCCACCATAAAAGAGTCATTCAAGATGAGAGGGAGAGAAGGACAGTTCTCTCTATGCCGGCTGCTTTTTCTGAGCCTAAGGCCATTCGATGCCAGTGAGACCAACAGCTCTGACATGAACTGAAACAAATAAACAAAACCCCACCGAGGTGAATTTGTCCTTTTGATGCTTTTTAGAGTTGACACAGTGGGTCCTCTGAGGCTGCGTGACTCAGGAGTTCTTTCTAATGGATTAGTTAGGATATGTTTTTAGCTAGAAGAAACTTTGACAACTGCACTCCTACAAGCCAGGAGTACCTTCTAAAGGACCCATCTGGTTTCATCCAAGCTAGAGGTCATTTTGACATTTGTATCGCTGCAAACAGTGGGAATCTGATGAAGCAGAAGGCCCAAACACACACACACCTACAGGACATACAAAGGGGGACGTGAACAGGGTGTAATAAAAGATCCCAGAGGGAGGGGCTGCGGCCAACGACTGAAAACGTGATCTTTCTAAAGGGGCAACTGCTACTGAAATTCAGCCGGTGTTCACCGTCCAAGAATGTGGACCAACTAGGCAGAACATGCAATTTTTACACACATACATGCACCATCTGTCTCTTCCTATGAAATATAACTTTGAAATTTGGAACAGCCTATTATTTTTTAAACTGGGTAGCCCCCCTATAGCTAAAATGAAACTCATCCATGGGTTAGACATGCACTTGGCCTCCCAGTTTACAACCTCTTTTCTGTAGGGCCCAATTAGTTTCATTTCACATGGAGCTACCTTTGACATTCACATTACTATAAATCCTCCGAGAGCATGTTTCCCATTTGGATCCATTCTCCTGGACTTAGCCGACATCCTCCCAAGCATTCCTATAGATTGCTGGACTAGAAATTGGCAAGTTTCCATCTGGAGGCTATAACCTATAAATATATCTCAAACCTCTATTCCTTTTACACTCTGCTGGTGGATATAATTGAGTTTCTCCCTGTATCGAATGAGCTCCGGGCCCTTAGTACTTGATGTATTTAACAGAGGAAAGTTGGGAGGAGTCTGAAAAAGCAAGGATAACAAGGAAATGGAGCAAGGATATGCGGGCTGGAGGTACAAAGGTTTTATCGCCTGTTGTCAGAAGTGAAAAGCATCAGTAATGCAACCATCTTGCCCTCTGGGTGACAAATGCTTTATGTTACCCCAGACCCTTCCAGATACATACACCCAGGTGTCCTTGAAGGCAGGGTTAAGGTCTAAGCCACTGCTGGGAGTCAATTCTCCAGAGCGCACAAGTGGGCCTAAGGATGACTGCAGGTGATGTTTGGTTGAAAAATCTGCCCTCCTAGGGACATGATAAGAAGACTTCCCTCAGGGAGCCCCTCAGCGCATAATATGTGGTCCCTGTCAGTGTACAGAACAAGCCAAGGACTGCTGGGGCTGCCCAGAGCAAAAGCTGCTCTCAGATTCCCACGGGCAGCTCAGCTCTGTAAGTCCCCTCTGTGCGGCTCTGCAGAGAAAGGACACTAAATCCAGGCTTCTAGTTTGCTTATTGATTCATTCATTCGTTCAACAAATATTAAGTAATTCATCGTTGTCATCATCATCATAATCATCACCACTACCATAATCATCGCTATAATTTATTTAGAGTCTTCTATTTTCTAGGCACTTTGCATTTGCATAGATAATTCCCTTCAATTCTTAACACGAAATCTGCAAGAGAAAGTATTTGGCATTCCTCCGTCCCAATAAGGAAACCACAAGCTCAGCAAGGTCATGTGATGTGGCCAGAATTGTGTGTCTATGAAGTGGGAGAGCCCTGGTGTGAAACTAGGTTGTCTGACTCCCTAGCTGTGGTTTTCTCACTTCAAAATACTGCCTACTAATTGTGTAGCATTTGGTTGTCTGTTAGAAAGTAATTCTTTGATTCTCATAACTGAGTGCAGATTGAATTAAACTTACTTTACAGAAGAGAAATTGAGTATCAGATAGGTTAAGCAACTTGCCAGAGGCCACACAGCAGGTAAGAAGTCTCAAACAGGTCTTCTCACTCTAAGCCCAGAATTGTTTAAAATAGGATAGAATTCCTTCGGCAAGGACAACCATTCATAATCCTGGAAGTTATCAATTATTAATGCCTCGCTATGTGCCAGAAGCCTTGCTAAATACTTTATTAGAATTCACTCATGTAATCCTCATAACCACCCTACAAAGACAGAGTGACCAGTACCATAATAAAGACACTGGGCTCAAAGAATTAAACAAAGCTTGTCCAAGCTTTGCAGCTAGTAAATAATAGAGTCGACATTAATAGCAAGGTTTATCTGAGCCCGATTCTTTTACCTTGAATGGTTATCCCTCTCCCATGATGTACAAAGATGGTGTTATGAGGGATGATGAAGCTGGTTCTGACCCAGAGGCCCTGTCATATTCTTCAAGGTGCCTACCTAACATGGCTCCCCTTGCCTTAGGAACTGGCCCTGAATTTGCTTGAATCAGTACACATCCAGGTAGCAACTGCAACTGAGTCTGGTGACTAAGTTCTGGCCAATAAGACGTGTGTATGCGTGTCAGGAGGGACTTTCCAAAAATCCCCATAAACGGAGCAGCCTCATCTGGGAGGTACAGCTCATTTTTCCTTACGTTGTCTCTCCTTTCTGTTGTTTGGAGCTTGAAGATTATTAAATAATTTTCCTGCAGTTATCTTGGAACCCGCAGATAAACGCCTCACCTTAGACTGGTGGGAACGAAAGGAAAGAACAAAGGAAGAAAAGAAAAAGGAATAAGAAAGAGAGGGAGGAAGGAGGAAAGGAGAGAAAGAAGGAAGGGAGACAGAAGGGAAGGAGGGAAGGAGGGAAAGAAGAAAGAAAGGGGGAGAGAGAGAAAGAAAGGGTGGGAGGGAGAGATGAAGGGAGGGAAGGAGGGGAGAAGTAAGGAAAGAAGAGAGGGAAGAAAGGAAGGAAGAAAAGAAGAGAGGGTGAGAAGGAAGGAAGAAAGGAAGGAAAAAAGGCAGAAGGAAGGAAGGGAGGGAAGGAAGGAGCACGGCCTAAGTCCCTAAAGACACTGGGAGCTGCTATAGCAGACTTGACTCTCTGATCATCAAACTTGTTTTATATGAAGGAAAAATAAATTTCATCTTGTTTTAGGTGCTATTATTTCGGCATTTTTAGTCATATGCAGCCAGATCTAATGCTGACGAATACTGATCTGCCCTCAAGTAGCTCACAGTCCTGTAGGGAAGATGAATACACAGCAAACAGATCCGGAGCCAAGTCAAAGGTGGCCACAGCCCCGAGCAAAACTGAGGAAATAGCTCCATTCCTCCTTCCGTGGCCTCCTCGGTTACAGCCCTGACAGCAAAATCCACAGGCCAGGGCATGCTCTCTGTGTAATGGCAATGGATAAGCTGTCTGTTCTGAAAGGCGAACGCATCCATTTCAATTAGATGTGCCCAGTGCTAGGATTGTAACCAATTAATCCTGCCCATCTGAAGGCTGATTAGTGGGAATATTTGGGTGAATGGATAATAACAGGCTAATAAGCCTGCTATCCAAATGCCGCTGCACGTCTTTTTTGACACAATATTGTGGATGCATTTGCAGCATCTGTGACTAATCTGTAAGTGGCGGGAGGCCCAGTTTGCAGAGCAGCAGAAGAGCAGGGCTCAGGGCTGCCGGGGTCTCGGCAGATGGAGCCTGCTCCCCTAGTCCTCAGCTTCTGTGTTGGGACCCAGGCAGCCCAGCCTCTTGCTCTAAGATGCTCTTCTGCTTCCTGAAAGGTGGAGACCCACAGTGCAGCCAAGCAGACTGGACAGGGTAGGGAGGCACACACAAGGTGTGTCTGTTTCAGGTACTCCCAAATGCGCTGGTGTCTCGAGGTCTGTCCATGCTCCAAGGCTTCCAGTTGACTCATTCGTATTACTCACGATCATCTCGAAACAAACAGCCTTACTTCTTCCTCCTCGTATTTGCACACAGTCTCCCTGCTGAGTGCCTTCCTCCCCACCACTCTCTACCTAGTTAGCTTCCTCCCACTCTTTAGGTCTCTGCTGCTTCAGGAAAGCCTTCCCCAGCTACCCCAGCTTCCCATAACTTCCCATATCCTAATATACATCCGGTGAGTATTTACTAGTCTGCCCCCTCCACCCCCTTCTAAGCCCCACGATGACAAAGGTCATGTCTGATTGCTCGCAATTATTTCCCTAATCCCTGGCATAGTGCATGGCACAGGGAAGACAAAATACAAAACAGCTTTGTTAGATAAAACCTTGTTCTGCCCATTCCACCAGACTGAGTATGAGGCAAATGGAATCTACAACAGGAAAAAAAAAAAACTGTTTTGCAAACCTCTAAATTGATACACAAACGTGAGGAATTAGGAGTAATGAAAAAGTCCTTGAAGGTATAGAAGGAAGCATTTCAATTTTTCCACGAGATTCACACTTGCTCAATGTGTCACCAATAATTACTCTAGCTTTTCCTTCCCTCATTTGTTGTAATTAAGACACAGTGTTTTCATTAGGAGAGGAAACCAAGGGTTAGAGCAACAGAAATCATGCAGGGTGCAAACCTGGGCGCCATGGCACACGAGTTGCGTGGCCGAGGACAAGTCATGCAGCCCCTCCAAGTCTCGGGGTCCTCCTCTGTACAATGGAATGGAACTCTCCACCGCTGAGCTCACAGGTTGTTGTAAGAATCAAACGGAGTTAATGTGTGTAAAATGGCTTGTAATTTGTAAAATGCTATGAAAGTGTCAGTTCAATAGCTTCCTGCTGGCTGCTCTCCCAAATAGGCAGTGGATATTAGAGATCATAGTTTCAATCCCTAAATCCTACGGAAGAGAATCGAGGTAAAGGAGAACATGCGTTTCTTCATCTAATTAACTGAATGTTTACTGAGCATCTAGGGTGTGCAGGGCACTGTGCTAGAAACTAAGGCATGAGATTGGCAGATCAAGGGAGCCCTCCCTGCAAAGTCCTTCCAGCACGGTGGTGAGGGGTGGAGAGGGGCAGCCAGGGGAGCCCTGCACCACCAGGAGGCAGGTGTCTCTGCAGAGCTATGAGCTCCACGAAGAGCAAAGGGGACACTGGCCCTGGAGTGGTGGTTCAAACCTGAGCCTGAAGGGACATCTGGAAAGGTGAAGGATTCAGTCTTGCAGGGATTGTAAACAGGAAAGCAACCAGGTCAGATTTACCCGTGAAAAGAACACTCTGGAAACAGCCCAGGGGGCAAAATCCCTGATGAGGAAGACCATGACCAGAGGATAGTGGAGTCTGTCCAGAAGTTTGGAGAGAAAAATAGAAAAAGAAAGATCATGACAGGGTGGGAGAGTGAAACAATGAGGGCATCAGGAGGCATAAGAATTGGAGATGTGAGGAGAGAGTGTCTAATAAGAAACTTACAAAGTCAGAAAAGGCGGGGATTAACGGCTCGCCTCCTTATCTTAAGGCCTTTGGAGGCCATCAGCTGCCTACTCCGTTCATCACTCGGGCTGCTCTTCAGCCCATAAGAAAGAAACCTGCCTGTGGCAACTCCCTGGCATTGGGGAGACCCCTGAAGAGCAGAGACAGCACAGAGGTGGATTCTCTTTTTAATTTTTTTTTCTATTAGGATTTTTTTCTCTTAACATTTCTTTTTATTAAATCATAACTGTGTACATTAATGCATTTATGGGGTACACTGTGCTGACTCCCACTCACGGGCACCCCCATGGGTGAGTAGCCTCCCCAACCTGCAGTTCCTTCCTTTGTAAAAAGGGGGCAGCAACACCCACCTCCTAGGTGGGAATAGGACAATTTGTCCTAGATACAGTCCTGAAAGAAATCTGGGTTTGTGATGTATTCAGAATAAATAAATAAGTGCTCTCACTCAGGCCAAGCAGCTCCTTCTTCACGATCGAGGAAGCCATGTGGTCACACGCCAGCAGCCCACACCTGTCAGGGATTGATCCTCAGGTCTGGGTATGCTACCCTTCTGGAAATAAACACAAAGTCTCATTTTTGAAGAGGAAGAGGAGGAAAAGGCAGTGTCATCTCCTTTCCCTAGAGGTCTTGGGCACCGCCTGGCATATGTCCCTGAGGTGCAGCAGGTGCTTCTAAGAGATGGCCCATGGGGGTGGCTGTTAACAGTGACAACCTCTTTATTCATGGTTGTCATGAATTCACGGCACATGAAGCTCTTTGGTACACAGCCTCTCATCTGCAGGTCTCAGAGACCCCTCGCCCATGACCTTGCTAGTATCAGCCACTAACCAAAAAGTAAAACAGAGCCCAAAGGTGATCACATGGACTCACTGGTGTCTCCCAATGTGGCGGACTCTGGCAAAAGAACAAGATAATCTCCCCCATCTCAAAACATTCCCAGACCTCTGGGACTACAGACAGGATAAGTGGTACCTTGACTACAGGAAGTTCAGTGTCATGGTGCATGTCCACTCAGGATGGTATGCGTGTATGCACTTAAGATGTTTACACAATTCAAATGGTGAGAATGAAAGCAACAACAGATTCTTGCAGAAGCTGAAACTTAAATCACAATCAACATCAGTTCCGCTGGCATATGCAGAATCAAATAAAGAGTGAGCGCTCCAGCTAGAGAAAACAGTGTGAACAAAGACTTCCCAGTTAAAACACCATACAGCATCTTGGTTGTATAAGTTCATGATGTCTAGTGCAGATATAAAATGTGAGGAACAAAGTGGTGGGGGAGAGTGAAGTTGCCGGGTTTAGATCCCAGATACCCTGAGAAGTGAGTCCCTGGTGCTAGGTTAATTCCTAAGTGCATGGGCAGCTCCCAAGGAGGGTGATGATCTACACAGATGTGTGCTCAGAGAGCAGGCTGACACCTTAGCACTTGACCAAAGTTGTCGGACATCAACAAGCTACGTCTATGGCGCGTGGACCTTTCTAGACACAGAAGCAGAGTTTGTGAAGTTTATGCACAGTTTACACAATCATGTATTTGATCAAAGAGCAGAGAGACAGCATGTAGTCCTGACCCCAAACAGCCCATGCAGAGAAGGTAAAAAGACATGGAGGAAATGGTGCCAACAACCTGCTTTTAAGTTCAAGGTCAAACTCCCATGTTCTCTTTGAACCACCTGGCGCTGTGTACACCAGACTTCACCTGGGCTGCCTCACTGTTAATGCTGAGATCTGGGGCAATGGGATGCCTGAGCCAGCGGATCTCTGTGGCTGCATCTGCCTCTGGTGAGTCTTGTTTTCCAATGAACTTTTCAATGAGTATTTAAAACACCTGTTCTCATGACCAACTTCTGTAAGTCACAACTGTAAACGGAAAGGATACAACTGGTGCTTGTTGACCCACAACTGCTGAAGTCCTCTATGGTTCTTCAAGTAGCTGCTTGGAGAGAAGAAGAAAGGGGAATAAAAGGCAATATATCCAGAAGGAAAGAGGGGGGGTAAGGATGCACCCACAGAAAGGCTGCTTTCCCCAGACTTGCATCTCCAAGTCACAGAGAATGTCGGCAGCTGCTTTCCGTCCTTTGTGTTCCGTCTCACTTCTGCCTCCCTCCAACCTGTCCTCCCTCCTTCATCGACTGAGTACTTGAAAGTGAAAGCTTTACTTTCTCTCTAATGCTCCTCTCACAGATTTTCCAAACTGGAAAGCCATTTAAGATCATTTTGCCCAAAGGTTTTCAAACTTTATTTCATAGCAGAGCTCTATGTTCAAATGAAATTTTACACTCAAAGGCCAATATACAAATCATATGAAAGGGCAGTATCTCTCTGCATGGGGGTGCATTTCTGAGTGCTGTCCCTCTCTCTGTCCTCCCCCATCCCTTCCCTTGGTCCTGAGGCACCCCGACAAATCCTTAGGTACCAAGGACCATGACTTGAAAACCACTGACCTTGCCTTTTTTTAAATCTTTTTTTCTTTTTCATTTTAAATATGGAGAGAATGAAACTCACATTTAAGAGGGCACTTCCTCAAGTGTCACTGCTGGGATCCAAGGCTCTGGGCCTTTTGTGTCCCAGCCTGTTGAGGCCTGAGCCTCAAGGGCCCTGGAGGTGATTGTCTCCCCAGAGAATGTCACTGCCTCCTCCTCTCCTTTCTCCCTTTTTGAAGAAATTCGCCAACCGCCCACACTCAGTGCCAGCCCTGTTTTTTGGAAGCAAAATACATCTGTTTCACTGGATGTGGCAGACACACTCCCTGCACCTGGGGTCTTTCCATGGACCACTGCCCCACGGTGGCTTCTGAATCCAGGTGGGACCAGAAGGTTTTCTGCGAACTTCCCCTACCTCCAGCTACACACTTGCACACATGTGCACACAGGCACACAACACTCATGTTGACCGCCAGTCTTCAGAAATGCAGACATAGGAACTGCCAGTGGGCTGGGAGTCAGAAGACCAGGTTTGAGCACTGGCCTCATTCTTTTCAACCTGTCTGACCTTGTTCAACACAGTTACTTTACCTGTCGAGGTCTCTGCCCTCCTACCTCACAAGTTTGTTAAAAAGATCAAGTGAGGTCATAGAGAGAGATGCACTGATACCTGTAAAATCCTTCAGATAGGTAAGGAATGATTTTATGTGGTAATTTTTTCCTCATTTTCCCGTGGGCAGGATATTTGCATCAGTTAATCCTTAACAAATATTTTCATTTTTCCATTATTTTAAAGATGGATGATTTTTTTAAGAAAAAATCTATTTATTATTCTAATTATTTGATCTTGCCTTCTACGGAATCCATTCCATTATTAAGGTCTTCATGTAACAGACACTCATAGGCAACATGATCGGGTTTGGCTTCAGAACGTTCATGCTGGTAGCCGTGTGGAGAATGAATCAGAGTGACTCAAACCTGAGGCCAGGAGAACAATGGAGGGGCAGCAGGACGACTTGTTGCCAGGCCAGATGATGATCCAGATCAGGTGGTCGTAAGAGGCATGGACAGGAAAAGCCCCCAAGGGGCCTGAAGTACCAGACAGAGCACAAGCCTAAGACTCAGGAGCTCACTAGAAGAAGAGGTTACAGAAGAAAGGACACATCTCCACGAAGGCAGAACTGTTCTCATTTCTGAATGTTATATACGAAAGTGGCAAGAACGTTCTCTCAAATTAAATTTCTCAGAATAGTGTCTGATAAAATGATATTCTCTATGGGTTGCAGAAGTGTTTTCAGAAATGGAAAAAGGAGATCTTTGCATTGCCTAATGATGAAGAGGATGAGTGTCTTAACCATATGGAAGTCAAGGCCAAGTTCACTTGAAAGCCAGAGAGACAGATTGCTCTTCCAGGACAGAACCTGATTCCCAGGGGCCAGGAGGCTGCCCTTGAGCACCACATTCAGCCTCCTCACTCTGCACACACACACCCATCTATGGCCAGAAGTCTAAAGGCAGAACTAAACTGTGGTGGTTTTCAGTTCCTTAAAGGCCGATGGTTTTCATTCCAACAAAGCATGAACATAAGTTCAGAAGATGCCGCCAATACCTGATTTGATTGCCTTCATTCTCTCATTCATTCATTTAATCAATTAATCTGACAGAGCGTCATTCAACTGATAGTTCTGAAATGCTCAAAGTGTCAGACCCAGAATTACCACCAAGGACACTACAAGGAACAGGACTGATCCCATCTCTCTCCACCTGGTGCAAATGGTTCAGTATTTTCCAACTATGTTCTTTGCACAAGGCCATTTAAAAAAAAAAATCAAATCACCGTTATGTTGTTAGAGTGTTTTATATTTTCCAGGGACTATATATGTCTTGTACTATTTAATCAACAACTTTACGAGGCAGTTATCATCACCCTCATTTGTCAAATAAAGAAGCTGGAGCTCAGCAAGGATTAGGAATTTGCAGAGTCGATGCAGGCCCGGCCAGGGGAGCATGAATTTAAACCTGCATCAGGGCTTTTTGCAGCATCTTACCTTTGCAGGAATAGAGCTCTGCAATCAGACAGCCCTGGACTGAACGCTGGCTTCCCTACAATGTGCCCTTGCAACAGTGCCTGGCTGTCACCAAGTGCCACATGATGCTATCTGCTATTGCTATTACTGATTAGCCAAGTCCTTCACCTCGGAGTCACAGCACCCTCCTCTGACATGGGGACGCTCATGCATCATAGAGTTTTGATGAGAATTATACAGGTGTAAAGAGAGGATGCAGACTGCGTCTGGTTTGCTGCCTGGCACGCCAGGTGGTCACCAGCAGCACCATGGCGGAGGGGAGCTCCAGCAGCCTTGGAAGGACAGCCTGGGCCTGCTCACTGCACAGGCCCCTGATGAAGCTTTTCTTCCTCTCCGTACCTGGGTCTGAGGTTCTGAGAGCCACAGCAATCTCCCAGCTCTGTTCTGCCGTCCTGGCTTCCTTCCAGCAAGGGGAGGGCAGGAGAGGAGTGGAGACGGTGCAGGGTCCAGAAGCCAGGAATAGTAACATCCTCCGGAATGCCCTGTGGCAACCAGCGCCGCAGGCAAGGGATCATTCCCGGAGACCTTTCTGTGGCCAGCAGTCTGCTGAAATGCTCCCCTGGGCTACAGAAAGAGCAGGTACGTCAGGAAGCCAGTGACCGTCAGGAAGCCAGTGACTCTCGTCGGGCTGGACGTGGTCACCAGGGGTGGAAGGGACCTCCATTTAGTAAGCATTTACTCTGCCCAAACTCCGCCTCCCGCTTGGCCTGTCTTCCCCATTCTTATTCATATCCCTAAAAGGAGCAGGGATTACCTGCTCCATTTAAGAACAAGGAAACAGAAGCTGGAGCATTCTAGAAGGTGATGCTAGCTTCTGGCCAGGCAATACTGAAGGAACATGTCACAGTTCTCGTTACAGGGGAAGCCAGGGCACAGTGTGGGGGCAGGCTGGGCTGCAATGACCTCCGGTTTAGAATGAAGCTGAGGTCAATCTCAGGACAACTGGCTGTGGAAATCACTGTTGCCTGAATAGTTCCTGTGCATTCCACCCTCAGGCCCATCTAGCCACAGGGTCAGGGGTTCTTACCTGCATTGACCGCCAGGCTAAGGAAGCCATTCTGCATCTGAACATTCATGGCCCACCTGCCTCTCCTGAAAGGTTAGAGCTTCCAATTCTGACAGAGGGGGCAAGGGTGAGGGTCCCCAGTGCCAGCTCTGCTTCTACTGAGATGTCCTTCCTTGGGCAAATGACTCTGCCTCTTTGAGACTCAGATTTTTCTGTCAAATGGATGTGTTCATAGCTACCTCAGAAGGATGGTGTGAGGAATAAATGACAAGATGCATTGAAGCACCCCCTAAGTCAGGGGTCCTCAAACTTTTTAAACAGGGGGCCAGTTCACTGTCCCTCAGACTGTTGGAGGGCTGGACTGCAGTCACTGGGACCAGTCGGCTGCTAAGCAGGACAGGCAGTGGCGGCAAAAGCACTCGTCGGGCTGGATAAATGTCCTAGATGGGTCGCATGTTGCCCGCGGGCCGTAGTTTGAGGAAGCCTGCCATAAGCATTCATTAAGTGGTAGTTACTGAGGAAGTGGGCTCACAGGAGTGACAGCGATCCATCATTGAGCATTTACTATGTTCCCGGCCCTGTCCTAAAATGTTTAAGTAGAGCTTGATATCCTTAAGTAGCAATCATTGTTTTCATTGATTTATTTTCCTAAATTCACTATACATCTTAGCTACCATGTCTCATAGGAACTACTGAAACAAAATCTAGCATTTCCCATGCCATGCAATTTGACCAACAGACCCTGAGCACCTGCGAAGGGCCAGACTTAGGGCTAAAAGTTTAGTGTCAACTTACTAATAAGGCAAAGGCACAGCAGATTACTATCAAATAAAGCAGTGGCATTTAACTTTTCCCCATTGGAGCCCATTATAATGATACATATGTATGTATGTATACATGTGTATATATTATGGGCATGTATACACTTGTACATATTATGTATATATGCATATAATTGTCCTTAAAGTTTCATATGCCAAAAAAGCAATGCTTGTCCTTGCTACAACGGCTACTCATTTTGGTCTATTCTATTCTATTTTGGTGCATTCTATTCTAAATCATTTTTTATTCTTTTAGATTACATATTTCATTCTCTTCTGGTCCATTCCATTCCATTCTGTTCTATTACTTCATATTCTATCCCATTCTGTTATTTTATGCCCTCTTCTATTTCTCTTAAAAACACTTGCTGTGAGCCACTAAATATTTCATGACCTATTAAATGGTTTCTACCTATCTTTCAAAGAGTACTGATATAAAGAAGCTGTTTCCCAGTTAGTCATAGCTGAGAAACTCTCTTGAAATTAAATCCTAGTTAATGCCAGTATGATACACACAAATAATTGAAGTTCCACTGGTGTGGGGGAGCAGCTGGAACTGACTGGTGATTTCCCCCCTTCTAATCACCTAGAAATCGGTGAGGACCATTCATTTAGAGCTGATATTAATCATAAAGACCCCCCCCCCCAGGCTTCCAGGGAGAGTGCTTCAGAGAAAGGATGGAAGGGGCAAACATTTAAATTTTTTAATTCATTCGGTTTATCTGTGTGTACTCATCAGATGCCTGTCATGTGTCAGGGTTAGTGCAAGGGCTAGAATATGGCAGCAAATAAGACGATTTTTTATTTTCACTGAAGTGAAATGCTTACCATGTACTAAAACACCTTACACACAACACCACATTAAACACTGTTGCTCTCTTGACAGACTCTATGTGTTAAACCCATTTTAAAGATAAGGAAGTAGGTTCAGAAGTAGCCAAAGGCCATACCCTGATACACTGTACAGCAGAAAATGTTACAGCAGAAATTTAAACCCAAATTGGTTAAATCCCAAAGCCTAATGGCTGGGACAGTCTGTAAAAAGCTAACCAAGGAGGTGGTTTCTGAGATGAGTCTAACCACAGCAGGGAAGGAAAGTCCTGCCCCTTCCCCTGCCCCTCAGAAAACAAAATACTCTGAGCCAAGCACAGGAAGAAGCCTGGGGCTGAGGCACTGGGGGAATGTGGAGGAGCCATGCTAGCTGGATCACAGGACGCAGCCAGTGAGGACCACGCTGGCTCCAGAACAGGTGCAGACTGAGGGGCGGGGAGGTGAGGGAGGCTCAGCCGCACTCAGCCCCTCTCAGTGCAGGGCCTCTAGGGGAAATCCTGCAAGTGAGGGCTGGTTAGATGGGGAAGGAGCTTCAGCCTCCATGTGGAAAGGGCCCAGCTCCCGGCAGGAAAATGTTACTGCATTGGAAGCACACATCTAGTAATAACCATCTAGCCAAGGAAAAACATATTTGGTCTGACCTACAGTGATGTACATGAAAATAAAATCCTCCTACTTAGATCACTGACAAAACACTGCCTCATTCTCTATTTCAAGCTCACACCAGGGCTGGGAGCTAGGAGGGACGTACTGACCATTTTCTCTATTTGAGGATGGGACTAAGAGTAGCAGGGCCCAGATTACGGGGCAAACTCTCCCAGGCTTCACCTTACACCTGTGCTCCCTCATCCTATACCTTCAGGGGAACCCGCCCCCCTTCCTTGTGCGGAGGCTGCTGAGAAAGTAGGATAACTCAAATATCGATTCCTGGAATCCAGACGCATCTGTAGCTCACATAACAGCAATACCCCTCTGAATGTGGGGAGAGGATGAAGGGACCTAGGATTTATTGAGTTCTCCTATGTGCCACACACACTGCATAATTCATTCAGTCATAAAACCCTGTCATTGGTTAGGCACTAAGATTTCCATCATAAAAGAAAAGCAACAGAGGCTTAGAGAGGTTAAAACACTTGTCAAAATCATATAACCAATGATGGAAGAGGCTGGACTTGAACTGGGGTCTGTTTGTTCACAAACCCCTTGTTCATCTGACCATATCACTATGTTCTTTGTCTTAGTAGCTAACAATGGCAAATCTAGACTATTCTAAAGTGGCATAAAAATGGAGAAGAAGGGAAGAAGAGGAAGAAATAAAGAAGGACGAAGAGAGATTTTTATTGCTCTTTCTCCCATGACTACTACCATTGCACCACTACTGTGATTATAGAACTCAGACCCTCTCACCTTTTAAATTAGTTTCTCATTCAACAGCACATTTGATGCTCTCAAGAATGCTGTGAAGGACGGAGGATGCATAACTTGCTACTCATTAAAGAAATGGGGAGACCGAAGGTCAGAGAGGTTAAGTAATTGTTGGAGACACCGTCGGTTACAAATCTGGAAAGGAATTTAGTCCCAATAATATTTAGCCTTCAAAAAAAAAAAAAAAAAGAGAGAGAAAGACTTTGAACAGTATCCTTTGAAATACTTTAACAGCATCACTCATGGTTTTAAAAAAGAAGTTTCAATGGGACCCAGTGCACACACACACACATTGCACAAAAACATTAAAAGATTCAGAAACAAAGCTAATCGTTACTTTCTACAATCTACTCTGATATTCTCTATTCTGTTCTATTCCATTTCATTCTATTTTGCTGCAGAAAATACTGTCCTGATTCATTATGTGGGTTTACAAGCTTGCTCATGGGTTAAAGACTGGATTTTAGCGGGGCGGGGGGGGGTGGGCATTAATTTCAGGGCAGCATGAAAACTAGCTTAAAGGACGCAACGAACTCCAACATGGAAGAGAAAAACAGATGCATGCCCCACCAACAGACGACAGAACTATGAACAAAGGGTGGCAACCATATCAACACAAATTTTAGGTTAATCGGGAGAGTTCTTTCTAAATGGGAAAAACTGTCCAAAGTGAGAAAGATTGCCTCGGGAAGGAGTGAGCTGCCTGGCACAAGACCCATGCAAGCAGAAGCTTAAACGTCACGTGACACGGACACTGTGGAAGGAATTGAAGGTGACCTCCAAGTTTCTTTCTAGGTCAGAGACGCTATTTAATGCCTTTTTCTCGCTCTTCTCCCCATGACACCGGTCACCACAGGAAATTTGGCTTTGATGTCAGAGTAACAAGACACAGAGGAAAAATAGAGATGCTAAATTTTGGTTCCACCGGCAAACTGGGGAAGTGATGTACATACAACTCCCTCTACGCTCATCAGAAGGGAGAAATGAGCAGTCAAAGGCCAGGGTAGCTGAGGCATCGAGCTGTAAAAGAGTATGGGAAGCAGAGAAAAAGAGAGATTGGTTGTAGCCCCTGCTCTGCTCTTTGCTGTGGAGCTCAGCTCCCATCTAATTTTTCCCAGCTATACAGTGGGAACCCAATTGGGCTACATCTCCTAGGACTAGCTCAGTCTTCAGGTGCTTGGTATTCCTTGTGGCTTTATTCCTGGGTCCCCTCGTTCCTGCTGAGGATGCCAGCTCAGCATCCCAGGAAGGTAATAAAGAAGATGGGGAGGGTCTTAGTCTCTCCTCCAGAGGGAAGAAGGAACAATTACAGCCCATCCCCCATGGGCTTGCGCTGACTTAGAGAGTCTCATCCCATCAAACGCGTGGGTCATGAAGTTCAATACATTAATTTTGGTGGTAGAGGAAGGCTGACAGACCCGGTGCTGACATGAATAATGATAGATCACTGGGAGAAGGCCCAGCAAAATCTGCAGCTTAATCAGACCCAGAGAGTCTCCATGGGCAATAATGTAGGCCAAGTGCTTTCCAGCCAATCAGACCCCATTTCAACTTAATGTTGCAAATTGTTACACCAAGCAGCTCAGCCTCTCAATGCAAAACTCTGACTCAAACTAGGTTACTCATCTGTTTCCTTTTCCTGCCCATTGGGAAACACCTCTCTGGTCACTGCCTGTGTAACACTTTGCAGCAAGGGAGGTAGCTGAGGTATGGTGGTGAGAATTCACACAGAGTCATGCAAAGGGAGCAGGGGCCCCTGCTCCATCCTTTCACTCATGTTTATAAAGCCCACTTTTGCTTCCAAAAGTTGATTGTTTCTCTTAGCCCGCAGGATACAACCCAACTCTTTACCATCAAACTTTAGTCTTACCATCCACGGTGCTTCCTGAGGCATCCTATGCCTCCACCACAAGAAACAAACCCCTTCCCCTCCCTAAAACACATTGTGCCCTTGTGTCTTGCAGCCCCCTTGAGTTTGCACACACGGTGCCTTCTGCGTGGAATGTCTTTCTTTGGTCCCCTCTGTTTTTAACCTCACCTACATTCAGCATCCTTTAATCTAGAGGCCAGTATCTCCCTAGAAAAAGACACAATCCAAACACTAGATGCAGAAATTGTTTGTTTCAGGTCTTACCCAAAGTAGACACTCAAAGGGAGAATGAATGAATAAAGAATCAAGGTATAATTTGATGAGACTTTTCAAGTTTCTGACCCTCCATTTTTTTCAGACATAATAAAAAAATAATAAAACTAGTGTCCTTCTCAGATAGCATCATGGCTACATGAATGATACGTTCCTCTCCAGCCTTCTGCCTTCTCAGGGCCTTTCAGAGCCTGCTTTGTGGGAAATTATCCATGTTATCTCTTGCCCTCCAAACCTACTCCTGACCTGGCCTGTGCTTCACCTCTCTGTAGCTCAGTTTCCTCATATGCAAAATGTGCGTACTGAATCTCAGAGGGCTGGGAAGATTCAAAGTGCACATGCATTCATCCATCCCAGCTTTCAGTCTGCCTGTTAGATGCAAATTATAGCAATGAGGAATATGAAAGGGACTTTCACAGAATGAGGTACAGAGTGCACAGTCAATAAAGGCTTTCTACTTCTTCAGAAATCTCATATCCTCTTCTACTTCCTGCCTTTCCCATTCTTTCTGACTTCAATTTCTTTCTTCTCTTACTGGCCCTGCTGATCTTTACCTTTTTTACCTAAGGTATGATTTTAGAATTACCATGGGCTTAGGGGGAGGAGATCAGCCACAGCCCAACTTTATCCCTGAAAGTCCTGAGACAACATCGAAGCCATCTACTTCTTGAGCAGAGCACACAGATGCAGAGCAGTGAGACCATGATGATTCTGCCCTCACCAACTGTTGTATGTGCTGGGCTTTGGGTTCCTTTGAGCAATCTACCATGAAAACTGAGAGTGAAAAGGTTATTATTAATTAAGGGAATTGGGAATCCATGTTATTCTTCTTCTAAAGACCCATCATGAAAAACACATCTCATCATTGCATTCTACTCCCTGGTAATTAAGTGCCAAGATTACTGAGACAAGGAATGAAGCGCTGTGGTGTTAATTTCAAATAACACTTCCTGGCAACAAACGTCACATATACAGGGTGGAAATAAAGTTCATGTGTAATTTAATAGTAAACGAATTTAAATTGCACGTGAACTTTATTTCTACCCTGTACATAAGGCAAGGAGATATATTGCAAGGATCCACAACCTATCCGGTGTCACAAACAGCAACATTATTGAGAAGAGTCAAAACGCTGGGAGTTGTGATTTCCTGATGTCGTCCTTGAATTTGGTCATAAAGAAGAGAAAGTTAAAACGTCCAGATAGTGACACCATGAAGGAGATATGTCACAGTTCTTCACTCTTACCAGTTATACCTGAGCCATCTATTTATTCCTCTGAACTTTAGTTTTCTTTGCTGTGAAATTAGCCTGGTTCAGTTTACCCAGAAAAATGGGCATCCACCATCCATGTGTTTCCAGGCACGGAGCAAGGCACAGATACCTGGACAAATAACATGTACCTTAATCTGATTGGAAAGACTGAATTTGAAAATACTCAATAAACTGAAAAGTATGCTACAGAAACACTCATAACTTCTGTTTGCATGTGTATATGTGCAGATATGGCTATGCTGGTATGGTGTAAATATGTACAGTTCCAGTGAATAGGTAATAAAGGACACTAGTATTAGTAAATTTCTCTGATACAAGTTTACTGAGACTCTAGTACCCCTGAGATGTTACTTCATGCAGGCAGAGCAGGGAGCATAATGTTTTTGCTCTCACGAAGATTACATTGTAATGATAAGAAAGCCACATTGGAGGGGACAAAAAAGGCTTTTAAACTAAGTTTCAGTTACATAATTGAAGGTGGACATGTGTTCAAAAATAGGGACCAATGCAAGTTGAGAGTTTGCACTTCATCAGAAATCAGGCCAAGCTGTGGGCTGGCCATGTGCTGAATCAGCACCAGGGACAGCACCATTCTGAGCCAATGAGTTGCTTGGATGGCAGACCGGCTCTATCTGATCTGGGTTTAAAAAGACTTCCCAGAGCTTCAAAGCACTTGAGATGTTTATGCAGAATCTAATTCCACTCCCATAGATATGCCTGAATTGTCCAGGAGTTATGTATATCAACAAATGCTTCCCCAAGAAATGTCCAGCCAAGTTTCCTGCTTTAACACTGAAATCTTGAAGAAAAAAAAAAAAATTGAACTCCAGATTCTGAAAAAAAATTAATACCACATCACTTCTCCTGAAATGTCTCCCCTGACTCTCTCCTCATTGTTACCTCTGCTTTCTATCTCTTCCACCATCTGCAGCCCTAAACTGTGCATTTGACTGGAAATGTATCACTCGAGGCACCTGTGGTGGAGGGAAATTGGTTAGAATTTCATGGTCCCATCCAATTTCAGCTACCAGCAGGCAAGGAGGGGAAAATGCTCAGTTATGGGCAACCCCATTTTTTTCATTTTTTATTTTTTTGGCTTTTCTCAAAGCAAAGTTTGGAGAAAAGGATTTTTTGGTTGTTATTTCCCCAGGGAACTCTGCCTTTGCTAACAACCGCGATGGACTCTTCTGGAAGGCGTCCTTTAACACACACTTCTCAGGCAAGGAAGGGAGCACTCCTTCTGTATATTTTACAACTGTTATTTCAATTCTCTCTCCTGCCACCTCTCTTTTTCTCTCCCCTACTCTAATGGCCTCAATCATCTAGGACTCGGAGAACCACATAAACAAAATAGTAAATGTGAGCCTAGGAATTCCCAGGGCTTCATCCAGGAATGGAGGATAGAATTTATATCATTAGAAAAGATCAGCAATTTGTTTTATCTGTAGTTAGGCAGAGCCATAAAGAATCCAAACATTAGAATATATGAAAAAAAACCTTTCTCATCATTAATTTCACCTCCTACCTAATATTGAATATTGTCACCCCACACTGTGTTTGATTTATTTTTCTTTCTCTATTTTTTTAAAATCTTCTTAGCAGCCTCTCCTTCTTATTTTGTAATAAAGACTTGGTTTTTCTTTTAACACACTAAATGATACCTCTTTCAACATCATCAATCCATATGATTTGGATCCGGCTGTTCTGAGTCTAGGTCCACAGGTGGCCACCTGACCCACAGTGACTTGTGGTAGGCAGAATAATGACCCCCACAAAGATGTTCAAATTTTTGTCCCAGGAACCTGTGAGTATGTTAGGTTACATCGCAAGGGGTATTTAAAGCTGCAGATAGAATTTAGATTGCTAATCATCTGATTTTATCACGAGGAGAGGATTCTGAATTTTCCAGATGAGCCCAATATAATCACAAGGGTCCTAATAAAATAGTGAGGCAGAAGAGGAGGTCAGAGTGATGTGACATTGGCTTTGTAGACAGTGGAAGAGGACCCTGCTGGGAATGCATGTGATCCTCTAGAGACAGGGAAGGGCTCTCCCACAGAGCCCCCTGAGGGAACATAGTCCTGCTGACACAGATTTTAACCCAGTGAGATCCATTTGAAATTTTAAACTATGGAGCTGTGGTTTTAAGCCTTTAACTTTGTTCTATTTGTTACAGCAGCAATACAAATCTAATACAGAGATAGACCCAGGAGCCAACGATAGTTTGCCCATGCACTTGGACTAAAAATAACAAGCACTCTTCCCCCCACCCCGTGATGTTAAATATAAAATAATCTATGACCAGGGAGGGAATATGCCCAAGAATGAAACCTGCCCAGAGAAAACCAGAGTGAAGGATAACTTCATGAACATCTTAACCTAACCACTCCTAAAACCAAAGGAAGCCTTAGATCACTGGTTCTCAACCTGTGGGTCGTGACTCACAGGAACTGTATTAAAGGGCCACGGCATTAGAAGGTTGAGAACCACTGCCTTAGATACTTGAGTTCCTTGAGGAATTGAAGACCTGATTTATCTTTTAGCCAGTTCAGTTGGATTTATATCAATCACTTCCAGATTAAAAAAAGAAAAAAAGAAAGAAAGAAATTCCTGTAGCGCTTTCTTGTAGTCCCAGGTACTAGAGAAGCTCAGGGGGGAGGATCACTTAAGTCCAGCAGTTGGAGGCCAATCTGGGTAACAGCAAAACTTCATCTCAATTAAAATTTAAAAAAAATTTTTTTTAAACCTAACACAGGCAAAGTAAAGTCAACACTACCTCTCGAAATAACTTATTCCAGTTTGGGGATACTTTTGCTATGTTTCCTTTTAAAAATAGAACAGAAGCCAGCTACCATGTGGCTTGTACCTATTGATTCTTATGTCCTGAGGCCACGGAGGACAATTTTAACTCCCACATCCCCTTGAGAGATATTCAGGATTTGAAGTAGTAATCCTCCTCAAGATCCCGAAGTCTTCTTTTCTCCAGGCTAAATCCTCCCGGTTATTTTTAAAATTGTGGTAATATCTTTTTGAACCTTTTCACTTTCCTGGGCACACTTGATGTTGACCATGTTTTTCTTAATGCTAACTCTAGGAGGAGAACATAATGTTCTAAGAAGTGCCTAACCAGACCAGACTAGATGTCCCTGTTCTTGATGGGACACTATCATTGATTACATCTTAATTTTAAAAAAATGTTTATTTGGTATCCACATAAAATTATTACTTCATTTGGTTTATTGTGCAATAAAATCTATATGTGTTTTCCCACATGCCACTGAGTCTTTTCTCTGCTTCTGTCTCTACATTTACCCAGCTCTGATGGGTTATGTTGTGATGTACATAATGTGATGTTGAGAAGTGGTCTTTAGAATCATGTCTACTGAATTTCATTGTGAAGAAGAGCAGAGAGTTAGTAAAATACAGGATTTCGATTCAAGAAAAGCCTGGAATCAAATCCTGGCCTCACCACTCCAGGCCACATGACCTTGGACAACTGCATAAACTCTCCAAATCTTAGCTTCCTTGTGATAAAATGATTAGAGTACCTTCCTCATACCATGATTGTAAAGTAAATACGATAACCTATGGGAAGTGTTTGGTATAGTTTGTGTCATGTACTAAGCCCTCAAAGGATAGTACCTATGATTATATTCAATCAGAAGCAGAAATAGGTCAGAGCTTTCAATTTCACTTCTACATGTACAAGCGGAGAAATTAGGGCAAGAGAGGGAGGAAAAAAAGAGAAGGAAGGGAAGATGAAAATGCAATTGACTTTGCCCATATTCTGGTTTTACATACAAAGTTAAATACAGGTAGTCCTAGGAAACAGGATACCCAGACTTCTTTAATACTGGGAGAATTCAGATTTTGTTTTGGACATGAGACTTAGTACACAGAAAGCATACAAATTTCTTCAAAACAAATTAGATTAATTCCTGGAAATCAGACACCTAGAGAAAGAATGAAGGTGTTTATAAGTTAATACTTCAGAAGTAAAACTTAGGGGGGAAAACTTTGGCAATATCTAAGCCAATCTTTTCCCATTATAAGTAAAGGATTTAGGCTCACACAGTGAAAGTATTTGTCTCTGTTTCAACTAAAAAAATCTATTTCAGAGCCACAATGAGAGAAGTCAAGGTGGATTTCTTCCCTTTCTGGGTTCAATCTGTCTTATTCTAAGAGGCCCTAGAAGAAGCACATTTGAGTCCATCTTTCTAGAAGCAGTTCAGAAAACAGGGATTTGGCTCTAAGTAGTTTCTGTGGGAAGTGATTTCAGGAATCACTGGTAAGAGAGTGGGGAAACGAGGCGAGGAAGGGAAGGACAGCAATAAAGCATGGTTTTGTTAGTCATAGTCCACGGTGAGCAACAGGAGGTGCATGGCGCTGGAGCATTCAGAGAGAAATAGGCATGGCTCAGAGTTATCCCATGGGAGGGACAAAGGAGGGAGGGCGTGTGTTAATCATCTCCTAAGGATCAGCAGTTAATGACTGGCCCTGAAGGTCCGTGATTCCTGGCATTCTAGCCTGCCCCAAGCATGGGCAGATGGGACCAAGCTGCTGGCTGGCAACTCAAAGTCAGGCTATCATTCATGGAAAGGTTTAGTGTTGAGGAAATATGGGCTAGATACAATAGTGTCTGCTACAGAATCCAAATGGTAATGAGATAGAGTCTTTGAATGGGCTTAAATTTACCAACCAGCAGTCAACCAACCCACTAGCAAATGAAGGAACCATTACTAAGACTAGCTATGTTGACGTTCTGACTTGTTACAGATACATGGAGAATATTCACGGGCTACATCACTCTTTGGTACAATTAGTCACATCCCTAATACAGCAGTTCCTCAGAATCAGAAATAATTTTATCCAGGTGTAGTGGCTCACGCCTATAATCTCAGCTCTCTGAGAGGCAGGAGTGGGTGGATCGCATGACCTCAGCAGTTGGAGACCAGCCTGAGCAAGAGCAAGACCCCATGTCTATTTTTTTTAGTTTGGTATTGCTTTAAAAATTCCTTTTGCTTCATTTTGCTTTTAAAATTCCTTTTCTCCACTAGAGTAATAACTTGCCACAGACAAGATCAATTGATGAATGCTAAAATTATCATTATTATTATTATTATTTTTGAGACAGAGTTGCATTAGGTCACCCTCAGTAGAGCACTGTGCCATCACAGCTCACAGTCCCTCAAACTGCTGGGTTTAAGTGATTCTCTTGCCTCAGCCTCCCGAGTATCTGGGACTACAGGTGCCTGCCATAATGCCGGGCTATTTTCTGATTGCACTTGTCATTGTTGTTTAGTCGCCCTAGGGTGGGCTCAAACTAGCCTCGTTGTATGTGGCCAGCACCCTAGCCCCTGAGCTATGGGTGCTGCCCAAATGCTAAAATTAGTGGAGAAAAACCTTACATAGAAATAGAATATTTACAGTCTCAAAGTATCAACTCCAAATACTTATTGATTACGGTGGTGATTTTGATAAATGTCCACAAATTCTCTGACATTCCTCCCTCCAGGAGGTAGATTTTTTTTGAGATAGAGTCTCACTCAGTTGCCCTGGGTAGAGTACCATAGTGTCATAGCTCACAGAAACTCACAGAAACCTCAAACTCCTGGGCTTAAGTGATCCTCTCACCTCAGCCTCCCAAGTAGCTGGAACTACAGGCATCCACCAAAACACCTGGCTAGTTTTTGTATTTTAGGAGAGATGGGGTCTCACTCTTGTTCAGGCTGGTCTCAAATTCCTGAGCTCAAGCAATCCACCTGTCTTGGACTTCCAGAGTGCTAGGATTACAGGCGTGAGCCACTGCACCCAGCCTAGGAGACAGATCTTAATCTCCTTCTGCCTGAGCATATTCTGGACTTAGTATCTTACTTCTAAATAGTGGAAGGACAGAAATTATAACTTGAGAGTGGATACCACCTTAAATAAGGGGTCCATATTAACATTGTCAGCGACAAGTCATGTTGATACCACATACCTCCTGATAGGAGTAATGAGAAGGGCATTCTTCCTTCTAATCTATAACTTCAGTCTAATTATGAGAAAACATCAGACAAATCAACATTGAGGGCTATCCTACAAAATATTTAATCAGTACTCTTCAAAGGTGTCAAGGTGACAATAGACAAGGACAGATGGAGAAACTAAGGAGGTACAAGCTTTAAATGCAACATGGTATCTTAGATTGGATCCTAGAGGAAGGAGAATCATGTCTTTAGTTAATAGTGTCACAATGTTAATTTCTTAGTATTCACAAATGTACCATGGTTATGCAATATGTTAATATTAGGAGAAGCTGAGTAAAATGTATATGGAAATTCTTTGCAAATCTGAAATTATTTTAGAGTAAAAAGTTAAAAAGCACACAAACAAAAACAAAAACCATCTCTCCTCTCCATGGTGTGCTCATGAGGCTTGAGATAAGACACCAGGGAGTTGGCTCCTGGCTTCAACTCACACTTACACTTTGGTGATTCTGTAAGTAAAGTTCCTTCACCTCTCAGAGCACAGTTGCACTATCAGTTTTATGATGGGGGGGTGGAAGTTGGTCAGTGGTTTTTAAGCCATGTTCCCTAAAGCACAGCTTTGATGCTGGGTTGTGTGAACTGGGAAACTAAAGTCCCATTCCCCAATCTCCTCCAAATTTCCAGCCACAACAGATCCACTTTGATGTGGTTTATATTAAGTGTCTATGTGTACACAGTGTCAATCACCATGTTTTTTTTTATTATTATTAATTGATAGCTGTATACATTAATGCAAACATGGGGTACATTGTACTGTTTTCATATACAATTTGAAATACTTTCATCAAGCTGGTTAACATAGATTTCATGTCATTTGCTTAGTCATTGTATC
>CAUYQV010174617.1:0-52817 GCA_963574575.1 Galagoides demidoff | reverse complement strand
TGCAGAGCAGGGATTCAAACATAAGCAATCTGTCTTCAGAGTTCACATTCTTTTTTTTTTTTTTTTTGAGACGGAGCCTCAAGCTATCCCCCTCTCGGTAGAGTGCCATGGCATCACAGCTCATAGCAACCTCCAACTCCTGGGCTCAAGCGAGTCTCCTGCCTCCGCCTCCCAAGTAGCTGGGACCACAGGTGCCCGCCACAACGCCCGGCCATCTTTTGGTTGCAGTCATCATTGTTGTTTTGGCGGGCCGGGCTGGGGATTCGAACCGGCCACCTTAGGTGTACGTGGCTGGCGCCTTAGCCGATTGAGTCACATGGGATTTTACATTTCATTCCCTGTTGCCACAGGCCGAGTAACTAGAAGAAAACAGCCAACCAGCAGTTTCCTATTTTGCCTTCCTCTTCATGTATGGTAAGAGGATAGCTGGGAAACCTGGGTGAGCATTGGCTTTTCAGGAGGCACTGGCCTTGAAGTGGAAGGGAGAGCCTGGCTGCCTTGGTGCTGTGCTAGGGACGCAGCCCCAGCTGAGAGGCGGATAAAAAGGCTTGGAGTTGGCTTGAATGGGTCACGCTCCCAGCTCCCTTCTCCTTTTCACGGACCATAATTCTCCCACCTATCTTTTCACTCCCAACATCCATTTCTCCTCACCAGCATTTTCAATTTTTGAAAAAATCACATAAAACCCGCAGTAAAGGGTGTTTGCCTCCGTAACCAGCGAGGGCTTTTTCTAGGCAGTGCTAACCTGTTCCTACAGATACCAAACAAGGCATTAGAGAGACTCAGAGCTCAGCC
Source organism: Galagoides demidoff (assembly GCA_963574575.1). NCBI lineage: Eukaryota > Metazoa > Chordata > Mammalia > Primates > Galagidae > Galagoides > Galagoides demidoff. Next base: position 52,022 of record CAUYQV010174617.1, on the reverse strand, counting down.
TTCCAGAAAACAGTCCTCAGTTCTTTGGCTACCCCCCTTCAGAGAAGAAGGTACCTTCCCATAGGGTGGGAATGTTGTAGGACAATTATTCACTGGCCCAGCTACTGTGTACCTAGGGCTGTTGCGGTCCCAGTGTTAAACAGTGTGGAGTAGGCCTAACCTTCACACCGGCTTTACTCTCCCTTCAGCCCCTACTAGACTGAAAATATTTTTCCTTTAACACCAGTGCAAGGAATGGTGCCCAAAATAAATTGCCAAGTGCAAGAGCAAGTTGTTAAGCAGAATGCAGAGGGTGAACATTTTTCTTATGAATAAATTCAGGGATGCTGCTTTGTCTACTTTTCCAAGTGCAGATACCGTCCAAATTCCAAGGTCTACCTAATTCTGCTCCGTAAGACTCTTCCCAAGCGCTTGCCTTAACCCTCTCATTTCTAAAGCCCAGGAATCTCCTACTCAGATAAGTTCAACTCCGTGTGAGAAAGAATGATTTTCCCCCAAACAAAAGATGTAAGATGGTAAGAAATGGGAGAGCCGGTTTTGAACAAACAAAAACCAGCCACTGTGCCGGTAGTTTTAAGGGGAACCAAATGCTGCGTGTGAAAGTGGAACACATGAGCGGTGATGTGTCCGGACACTTGACACAGCAAAAAAAAAAAAAAAAAAAAAAATTCAGTTACCATCTTAAAGCATCAGTCTTCCTGGAAAACTTGGGACATTGTAATTAAGATATTAATCTTATCAAAATCAAACACAAAGAAAGATGTCAAAAACAACTGCTTAGTTTCTGAAAGCCAGTTGCTGTACAGTGTGTGGGGCATTGTTCCATTTATGGTATAAACAGATACTTGGGGAAATGCCTGCAGGGTTTGACCCCAGACCATTGACAGTGGATTTCTCTGGGAACTGACAGTGGATTTCAGAGGGGGAGTGGAGGACAGCTTAGCTTTCTAACACTATGTAATAAAATTCCATATTGATGACTGTGTTAGCAATGGGCATTTGTCACTTTGGTAATCAGAATGAACAATTTGGGGAATAGCTCAGGAGATAAGTTTGGGGCTAAGGAATTATTCCTTGAAGTCTGCCCTCTCGTCAACTTTCCCCAGGTTCTTTTTTAACATCCGACCTCTGCTTCTTGCCTCTTTCTGCTTTTTCAGCTTCCAATGAGTGGCTCCACTTGGGGGAAGAGTGTGGCCTCAAACCTGGCACTTGCCTTTGATTCTCCGTTACCTCTACTCACTCTGACTTCAGAGCAAACAGAAAGGCATTCCAGCCCGGGCCCAGTCTCTGGGGGACCACACTCCAGTCCACTTTTAGTGCAAAGGACTCCACCCACCCCAGACTTACTCATTTTAAGGTGATTGATCAAATGAGTAGTGATTTCAGGAGCACAAAGGTTGCAGCCTACAGTTAGTCCCTACCTACACCATCCTTTTATTAACCTACTTTGCGGGTTGCTAGACCCATAACACAAACACACACTATTCAGTCTTCTATAGAATATTTGTATTTTGTATCTTTCCTGCTATAGCTGAATGATCTTTTGTTGCACAGCATTGCTGCTGAATCAGAGTCATGTAAGCATTTTATCTGCTCTTGGAGGCTGCTTATTTTCCTTTGCATTTTTTATTCCTAGTAATACTGCTATGCCAAATTGGAACACCTGTGAGTTTTCACCTTTTGAAATATTTTCTAAGTTTACATTTCCAGAAATGGGGCTGATCAATCCATGCTATTCTGAGTTTTAGGACTTTTATTCTCTAATAAGATAAGACAAATAAGGAAACCAAAAGAATGTGAGAGAACCTGTTTCTCTAGAGCTCCGACATCAATACGTTTTGCAACCTTGTATACAAAATGGCTTCGTGCTGCACATATTTGATTATCAATAAGATCAGACTTTGTTTTTTCAATGTTGATTCACCTTCGGGGTCTTGTCTGGTATGACAGTCTCAGTCCCCTACGAAAAGGTTAATATCAGTTCTACAAACAAAAGTCTTTTAACTGTCCATCCTTCTCATCAATTTTTAAATGGGAAACTGGATGGTGTTCTTACCCTACCCCTTCTCTTCAATACAAGTTGAACTCCATTGGAACATAACCGGGGAGCAAGTTCATCATAGGAATTGAGTAGACGAGCATGGTTGTTAGATAGTAATAGGGCAAGATCCTAACATTTTAATGAAGGCTAAAATCCTCCATTTTCTAGCTTTGTGAGTTTGAACAAATTATTTCATCTCTCTTAGCTTTAATCTTTTCATCTGGAAAATAGGAATATTACCAGCTTCCTTGGATCATATCGAGGATTATATTATGTAAGAAAATGTATGTGAAGCCTTAGTCAGTTCATACAACACCCTCAGGAAATGTGTCCTAAAGAAGTTGATTTTAGCACCACCAATAGGAAAATTCAGAAAATGATAAAGCAAACATTACCCTCTGGACCAGGGATGGTGAAGGGCCCAGAGAGCAGTAATGCAAAACCTCAAGAATGTTACCACCTTCGCACAAGGAAGTGAGCTCTCAGTAACCTGGCACCAAGAGTACAAGGTAAAATAAAATACGTGGGATTCTCTAACTCCTATCATCCAAGAAAAGAAAATGTTCCCAGTGTATCAAGAGGGGAAACTCTTCCTGGCAGTCAACTCTGAGAGGCTGTATTGATGCATGTCTTTAGGTAAAAGATACTGAATTTCATAAACAACAGGTTTTTAATAAACATTTTTACCGCAGATACAGAGATCTTCTCATGAGGCCATTTATTATGTCATAAGCCAAACTGAAGAAACCATCATATTATGTAATTCTGCTACAGCATTTTTCTGCTAAGGTAAAAATAATGTCAGGCAACTTTGTGCTGAAGTTCATAATGAGATTCTCTGTGGAGATGGGAGAAAGGAGCCAGAAGCCTTTCTTTGGACGATATCAGCATTTCCCACTGGGGGAGCAAGGTCTCTTCAAAATATAAACCCTGGCTGCGCCTGTAGCTCAGTGGGTAGGTTGCCAAACCAGCCAGGGCCAGCTAAAACAACAATGACAACAGCAAATATATATATATATATCCAGGCATTGTGGTGGGCACCTGTAGTCCCAGGTACTTGGGAGGCTCAGGCAAGAGAATTGCTTAAGTCTAAGAGTTGGAGGTTGCTGTGAGCTGTGATGCCACAGCAGTCTACCCAGGGTGACAGCTTGAGACTCTGTCTCAAAAAAAGATATATATATAAACCCTACAAGTGGAGCTTTTCAACCTGGGAACCCCTGTCCTGGGTGATTTTTGCAGTAGATATCAAAGAATTCTTTTTTTTTTTTTTTTGCAGTTTTTGGCTGGGGCTGGGTTTGAACCCGCCACCTCTGGCATATGGAGCCAGCCCTTTACCCCTTTGAGCCACAGCTGCCGCCCAGATATCAGAGAATTCTTATACAACCCCCCCCATTTAGATTGTCCTTACTAAGTGCCAGATATTTTATGCAAAATTAAAACAAACACTGCTGAGTAACAATTGACTTCTCAATTATTGTATTGGTGGAAAAAGAACAAGAAAATTTGTATGTTAAGGGCCCTCTTCTTCCTCCTCTTTTTCTTCTTTTAAGACGGTGGTTTATATTTTGGCCCACCATTTCTGCCTGGAAGGGCACCATAGGACTCTAACAATAGAACCCCACATATTGTTCACTAGTTGTTTAAACCTGTTCAAGGATGAGAACATTTAAAATCTACTCTCTTAGCAATCTTCAGTATCTTGCTACTTCAGTTACCATGCTATACTATAGATCTCTTACATTTATTTATACTGTTTAATTGCAATTTGTGTCCTTTGACTAATATTTCCCCAACACCACCACAAAATGCTAAGTATGGGAGGCGATACATTTGTTAAGCAGCTTGATTTAGCCATTCCTCAGTGTATACATCATCAAAACATCATGTTGCACACCATAAAACTAGACACATTTTACTTTTCAATTTAAAATAAAATAAAAACTCCTTTTAAAAACTAAAAGTCTACTCAATGGCCTGCAAATTGCTGAATGGAATCCCCAGAGTTTGGGAGCATTGAGGAAGGAAGAGGAAACCTGGGTTAGTAAGATTTTTGAGGGTAGTTGCTGATAATCATTCCCTAGCAACGAGCTGAGTGGCCTTACAGGAACCCTAAGCAGCTGGAAAAGAACACGGGGGGAGATTCAGGCTGAAGACCAGGGCATGAGCCTCGGTCTGGGCTAGGGGATACTGAAGACCCCAGCTGAGGGTAAAGAAGCAGAGACACAGACATTCTTCCTTCAAAGATCAAGAAAACACTGTTTTTATAAAGTTGTCATTAATTGATCATTTCATAGTCACTAATACATTTTTAAAAGCAACTAAAGACCTAGGGTAAATATGCAGCCCACGCCTTCAGAAATGTACAGTCTAATGGAGACATTTATAAGTAGATTAAGAATCAGCAAAATTTTTCTTAAAGGATCAAACAGTAAATATTTTGGGGCCATGGACCATGTGTCAACAAATGGCCCTGATGGTTGTATTCCAACACAATTTTATTTACAGAACACATGGCAGGTCAGCCCAACACGAAGGCTGAAGTCTACTCACCCCCGAACTAGATCACTGATAACGTCCTCCTGCTAGAATCACCCCTAAACTATAATGGAGTGTGAAGATTCAAACAACTTGTTTGCTTTCATGTGTTATCTACCTCAGGAAATTATTTGGGAGCCACAAATAAAAGAGCTCTCTCATGTTCTTGACATGCCGTACATAGAATTTCATGTAAATATTTCCATGTCCTCAAAGCATTGTCTTATGTGTTCACTGATATAAGCTTTCATTCTTTCACTCATTCCAACCCATCCCATTGTTTCTTCATCCACTGAAGACATTTGAGTGTCTGATAAAGTAATGAATATTTGATGATAATCCCAATTTTGATTAAGAAGGGTTTATACTTCCTTCTTGGGTTTATTTTATTTTAATCTCATGAATTTTGTATTATCCTCATAATTGAACTACAGTCTGAAATATTTGCCAATTTCATCTGGAATTGGCTTTGTGGAGAAGCAAAACTGGAGAAAAGAAAGCAAATAAAATTAGCCAACTAAGAAAGGCAGAAAGCACATTTTAAAGGGAAATAAAATATGAAGCATAATAAATACCAGACTTAGCACAAGACATTTTTTTAAGGGAACATTTTAAAATACCATATAATAGAATACTTCTGCCTTAGGATATAGGATATCAGATGATCCTAGTTAAATAAATAGGAGCAGACTCATTTGCATGTATCTTAGATAAATTCTCAAAAAATGTGGTTAATAACTTGAAAATCCTTCAAAGGTCTAGTTCAAATCTAATAATCAAATTGAAACAACTATGTTTTGAGAGGCGGTGTTTTTAAATCACTCTGACATTTAGAGCTGAAAGAAACCATGTCGTCTAAAAATACACAGCCACACTGCCTTCCACATCCAGGGTAGACATTGATAATCTAAATCTATCACGATCAATCAATCAAAGCAGTCTTTCTGTGATCAGAAAAATCCTGTGTGATAACATATCTCAGACCCTACTGCCAATTAATCGGATGGCACCCCAAAGCGGGTATGTCATGCTCATCGCCAATGTCCAATCCCCTCAGGAATCTAAAACACACTAAGGTTACGGATCTCCCCAAGTACAAAATACAATTCTCCAGGCATACAGGTCTCAGTGCCCGTCCTAATTCTGTTTTCCTAATGCCGGGTTATGCCTAGGGCTGGGTAGCAGTGGTCATGACTGCAATATGAGGTCTAAACACATGCAGACTGAACATATTTATGGAGTAGCTACTAAATGCCAGAAACTATCCGAGTGCTGGGAATTCAGCAAAAAACAGGGCAGATGAGGTTCTCGTGGACACAAGGGATAAAAAGAATAAGGTGGCTTCAGCCAGTGATCCTCTCTGAGGAAAGTCAGGTTGATAACTAAGACCTGGTTCTCTAATGAATGGTCCTGATCAAAGAGCACAGCCCTGCAGGCGGGAGGAGGAGGCGGTGGGCGGAGCCAGAGCAGCCAGTTCTAAGCACAGCTGGGAGGAGACAAAGGCAGCTTGCTCTATTATATGCAGAGAGGTGGAGGACGACCAGGGGATGGTCTGGGCCTGGTGTGGTGTGTGGCCCAGGATGGACAGGGTCCAAGGATTGGTGATGACAGAGGCCCTGGATTAAGGAGAGTGGAAATGAGTAGAGATAGTGAACAGAGACAAAACTTGTGAGCAGTTTTATGGTGACAAGGAGCAATCTTGGTTAGAGAGAATTGGGCATTGGGGGAAAAGAATTTTTTTTGAGACAGAGTGTCACTCTGTCCTTAGGTACATTGTCATGGAGTCATCTTAGCTCACAGCAACCTCAAACTCTTGGGCTCAAACCGTCCTCCTGCCTCAGCCTCCTGAATAGCTGGGACTACAGGTGTCTGCCAAGAAGGCCAGCTTGGTTTATGTTTGTTTGTTTTTTCCATTTTTAGTAGAGAAGTGTTTTCTAAATACCAGGTTATGCCTAGGGTATAGCTCAGATGATCCACCAGCTTTAGTTCCAGAGTGCTAGGATAACAGGCCTGAGCCGCCTCTCTGGGCCCGAAAAGGGAAAGAAAAAACCCTTTTAACCAAGGCCAGAGGAACTTGGTCAATGTCAAGGGAGCTTTGCAAGGGAGCAATTGATAATTGATATTGGAAAAAAGAGATAATTGCTGACGCCAAATCTTTGAGTCCTTGAAAAGGCAAGGGGTATTTGGGTCTGCAAAATAAAAACAGGAAAGGTCTGGCCTTTATGGGGACAGGGACACGTCGTAGATAGAGATTACGTTAACGAGTCCATGTTTCTAAATATTAATTCATATACCCGCTATAGTGCATGTGCTCCAGAAGAGCACGGGCCCTTGTCCATTTCATTCTCTGTCCTAAACTCAGAGTCTAGAACGGTGCTTGGTAATGTTAAGCACTCAGTAAGTATGGAAGGAAAGATAAGTCAGTCTGGTTTTCTCAATGACCACAAGGTGGCAGGCTCATCAAGAAAACAGCGTCTGCTGGGCTAACTTCTACAGCATAGCAAATGCTAAACCCACAAAAGTGATGACTTTTTTTTTTTTAATTTTATTGAATGGTAACTATGTGCATTAATGCACTTCTGGGGTACAGTGTGGGGTTTTCGCATGCAATCCGAAATACTTCCATCAAACTGATCAACACAGCCTTCATGACATTTTCTCAGTTATAGTTTTAAAACATTCTGATTCTACTCTTAGAGAGTTTCACTTGTACCCCTGTAAGATATACCTCAAAAAGACTTTTAAGAGAACATCCCGATAAACTGGAAATCAAAGTGCAGCATTAGGATGTGCGTGTGCGTGTTTGTCTTGTGACTGAGAAGTTATGCAACCACGAGAAAAGAAATAAAAGATAAAGATTACGTAGGTACCCAGAAGCTTAAGAGAGGCTTCCAAGCTATTTTCTTTTTAAAATTGTTTCCCCTTAAAATAACAACACTTAACTGCCTCTCGGCTATTTTTCACATTTAATTGTAAAACACGAGAATTCCCAAAATGAAAGAGGCTCCTCTCCGCGATCACCTAAGGTGTCTGAAATCCAGACTTTAGGACCCGAATTTCATTTGTATAAATAAGAATAAATGGGTCCTTTTGAAAATAAATCTGTTGGTGTTATTTCTTGTAGATAACATCTTAACATTTTATTTTTCTTTCTCAACTACCCTTCAGAATATTGAAAATTCAGGTGAAAATTAATGTTTTCTTTTTTTTTTTAAATGACATACAGGGTTTGGTTCTAAGACTCGTGGGTGATTACATCTTCAATGTGGCATTTGACCTTTGTTTTGCTTTGCTTCAATTTTAATTTAAAATCTTCTAGGTTTTCAAATCTGTGACTTCCTTTGTAAGGTTTCAGAATTGGATTCCCTCGCCTCATTTTCCTCTTCAGTAAAATGCAGATAGTGATCATATCTACCTGTGCTAGGCTGTTTTATTTAAAATATTTGTCACCCTGTGCTCTGTCGTGCAATGGATAGCACATTGGACTTCTAAAATATTTGCCACCACCCCTCCCTGGTGGACGATTGTATTTCCCCACCCACTGATATCAGAAGTAGCCCTGTGAGGCAGCCCCTATGGCTCAAAGGAGTAGGGCACCCGGCCCCATATGCCGGAGGTGGCAGGTTCAAACCCAGCCCCGGCCAAAAACTGCAAAAAAAAAAAGAAGTAGCCCTGTGATTTGAGATGGCCCTCCGTGTAGAAGGATAAATCTCCTTTCCCCAGTGAGCTGAGAAGTAACCCTGTGACTTGCTTTGGCTATTGGATTAAATGGAAACATGGTGGTGTGACTTCTGAGCAAAAGTTTGAGAACGCGCTCCTGGCGCTCCATCCCTCCTTGCTCTTCACCCCAAGACTATTAATATCTGCCCAACTGTTATTCTACTTTCTGGGTCCCCCGTGATATTGCCCCACAATGGACATGTCCTGTAGATGAGAAATAAACATGAATCAGTCTAAGTCTTTGAGGTCGAGGGGCTTATTTTTAGTGTGGCATAATTTAATCTAAATAGTCGAATACAAAAATGATGGTTTGGGAGTAATATGAAATATTTAGCCCCAAGTGTGATCTATCTTAAGCAATTATTATTATTGAGTAATTAAGTTATTAATATCACTCAGTCATTCATTCATTATACCTGCCATATTGATGGTAAAAGCACCTTATCTAATTTCCCTTACAAGGTGTTGGTATCACTGAAAAGTTTAAAATGGCATTTAGAGTCCAATAAAGAGGCTAAGACATCCTCTAGGAAAGCGATGAAAAGTGTATTTGATTAAGTGCCGTCCAAATGTGCCATCTCGAGGACATTTACAGGACAATTAGTGTTAATTGCCCTGACACTGCTGTTCTGCCTTTGTGGCCTCTGTTATTCACAGGGTACACATTTCTTTGACTGTTAAACACAACTAATCAAAAGAAATTACTTAACCTAAGATATTCTAAATCTTTTTCTTTCTCTTATTTATTTATTTATTTTGAGACAGAGTCTCACTCTGTCACTCTCGGTAGAGTGCTATGGTATCATAGCATCATAGCTCACAGCAACCTCAAGCTCTTGGGCTCAAGACATCCTCTTGCCTTAAGCTTCCAAGTAGCTGGGACTACAGGCACTCTCCACAATGCCCAGCTAGTTTTTCCATTTTTTTAAATTAGAGACAGGGTTTTGCTCTTGCTCAAGCTGGTCTTGAACTCTTAGCTCAAGCAATTCATCCGCCTCAGCCTCCCAGAGTACTAGGATTACAGGCATGAGCCACCACCCCCAGCCTTGATATTCTATTTTTTTAATTCAGTTTTATTGAATAATTTTCTTCTTCCACTTAAGATATTGAGTTCTTAGCATCTAAGAAATGAAAATTTTCACTCCCCTACCTGTGCTCAAGTAGAGTAACAAAGCAAGGCCTATATGGTGTGAAATTAGAATTATTTTTAAAATCCCCTTGCCATCTCTGTATGCCAAGAATGTAAGAAGATGCCTTCTAATGCCCTGAAGAGTGTGGTATTACTTTCCAGTTGAGGTCAAATTAGTGTTCTTAATACAGTTTTGAGCATTTTCATGTTAGCAACAAATTTCCCAAGTGATATGGAGTCTGACAGGCAGTTCCCACTGATTCTTTCAACCCAGATGAACCATCACAAACTCCTCCTACTGAGACAGTTCACCATACTCCTTCAACTGGCCCTGTTAATGGAAAGGAAAATGGTCTAACAATGTAATTCTTTCACAGGATGATTTGAAAGCCACTGACCAAGTCTCGGGACTTGGAGTCAGGAGACACTAAAAGGTTGCAGGGTTTCTCTCCCAATCATCCAATAGAAGAGACACCTCCAAGTTCCCCGACCCCCACCCTTCACTGGAAACATCACTGAATAAACTTACTCTAAGAGGGACCAGTCTAATTGCCACTGAGAAGCACAGAGGAGAGTGGTTGAGGCACAGATCTTAGCATAAGGGAGTTAACAGAAGTCGGCCTATTGATGGTAAAGTGCCCATCCCATTGCCCAGACATGATCTCAGAAGACTGCAACCAGAAAAATACCTGCCAGTAGAAAATTGGAGGCTTCTCTGGAGGCCAGATTCCCTGGTAAAATTGGCCCCTATCCAAAATTGGTACCTACCACAAAGCTAACTCATCCACAAGGTCTGCCCACACACATCAAGCTTGAAAATTGCTATTAAATATTATAATCTTACTTACAAAAAGACAACCAAGGACTACCAGGTATTTAAGGAAATTTGCAACATGAATTAGAGGAGCCTGGTGGGAAAGACTTCAGGAGAAATAAATGCTGCAGGAACTAGAGATACATACATAATACTGATACCCTCAGAGCTATTAGAGAAAAGAGTATATTCATAAAACAAGAACAGGAAGATATGAAACAAGTTCACAGCACAAGAGAGGCTTCTTGGGAATTAACAATATGACAAGCAAGAAATAAATCTTAATAGAGAGTTAGAATATGATATGGAAGGAATCCTAGAAAGTAAAACAAAAATATCAATACATAGAAAACAGGAGTAAAAAGACGAGATAGAGGTACAAAACAAGAGGTCCAGCATTTCTGAAATTCCAGAAAGTGAAGAGAGAGAAAGAAATTACCAAAAAGATTCTAGAAAACTTCCACCAACACTAAACATCACAAGTTTCCAAATTTAGAAGGGATACTACATGCCAGGCACAATTAATGAAAACGACACAGGAAAGCACACCATCCTGAAATTTCAGAACCCCAGAGATAAAAAGGAGATAGATGCTAGAGACTTCCAGAGATAAAATAAACACGTGGAATTAAGGATCAGAGTGGCATACTAAGAATGTAAGACTCTTAAAATTCTGGGGTGCAGTAGCATGATCATAGCTCACTGTAACCTCAAACTCCTGGGCTCAAATGTAAAAATACAACTTGAACTTTACCTTAGAAATGAAAACAAGGCAACCTAAACATTTGTACCCTCATATCAATCTGAAATTAAATAAATAAATAAAGGAAAATTGGTCTAATCCAGTACCCTTTTTTTTAATTTTTAGAGACTGGATCTCAGTGTCACACAGGCTGGGGTGCAGTAGAATGATCATAGCTCACTGAAACCTCAAACTCCTGGGCTCAAATAATCCTCCCACCTCAGCCTTCCAAGTAACGAAGGACGATCTTTGTGCACCACCATGCTCAGCTAATTTTTAATTTTTTTTGTAGAGATTGGGGGGGGGGGTCTTCCTGTACTGCCCAGGCTAGTCTCTCAAACACCTGGCCTCAAGTGATCTTTCCACCACGGCCTTCCACAGTACTGGAATTACACACATGAGCCACCATGCCCAGCCATTAATCTAATATTGTACCCAGAAACTCTATCCATAAAAAGAAAAGGTAGAATATTCTAAGACTTATAAAAACCAGGTATAATATCATATCATCCTCAAATAAAGAGGTATGGAGAATTCTCAAAGAACTAAAAGCAGACCTTCTATTTGATCCTGTAGTACATTATAAGGTATCTATCCAGAAGAAAAAAAATTCATTTTACCACAAGGACATTTGCACTAGAATGTTTATTGTAGCTCAATTCACAATTGCCAGGATGTGGAAGCAACCCAAGTGCCCGTCAGCTCATGACTGGATAAACTGTGGTATATGTATACCATGGAATACCAACCAGCCATTAAAAAATGGAGACTTTACATCTTTTGTATTTACCTAGATGGAGTTGAAATACATTCTTCTTAGTAAAGTATCACGAGAATGGAAAAGCAAGTATCCAATATACTCAATACTAATATGAAACTAATACATAAACAACTACACATCCACACAAAAGAAAAACACAAGTGTATTCAAGCGAGGAGGTGGGGACAGGAGAGAAAGGGGAGAGGACAGAGGGTGATTGGCTAAGTCCTCACCTAGTGTACACAAGGTAAGGGTATACAGAGCACCGCATGAGTGAAGGGCTCAAATACAACTTGAACTTTCCCTTAGAAATGAAAACAACATAATCTAGACATTTGTACCGTCGTATCAATCTGAAATTCAATACATACATATGGTGGTCAAGAAAGACCTCTTAAGAAATGTAACTTGTCTAGTTATGAAAAACAAATACCATCTTATTCTCTTAACCTTATGTTCAAGGTATTTACAAATTATATTTGTGAGACATAAACATTGAAAAAAAAATCTTACAAAAACCCATCAAAACGTAGGAGCAGAGAGACATGAAATCCAAAAAGGATAGTGTCCAACACAGGACTGTACCAAAGGCGACTCCCAGAATAACAACAGCACACCGAGCCGGACAGCAGCAAATCCAGTCAAATCCGGGAACCAAAGGATGGCACAGGGTGGCCATAAAGTCCGTGTGTGATTTAAAACGGCACACTCTTTTAAATTGCACGTGAACTTTATGACCCCTGTATGATACATTTGAGAATGTGGAAAACAATACTGATAGAGGCTTGGAAATAAGAAGTAACGATAGTTTCAGAGACAAGAAAATAAATGGGAAAATGCAGCACCTTTAGGAAAACAGAAGTTTATACAAAGAAATTAGCTCCTATTCCCTATTTACCTCTGTGGCAAACCCCATTTACGCAGTCATTGAAATGTTAACTACTAACTACTAACTAATTATTTAAGAATAAATTACCATACATTAGGAAAATGCCAGGATGAAAAGGGAGAGGAAAGTGAGGACGGGTTGCTATTAGAGCAGCCTGCGCTCCTGTTCCTTAACAGAATTCCGCAGTGGGGTTCTACAGGGGACGATTCCAGAACCACACGGACAGCAGTAAAAGACGGAGGAGCTTTCCAGGAGAACAACTCAGAATGGCAAGAAGGTGAAAAGAAAGATGAGGAGGAATGTGCAGAGGAGTGGTGTCCACTGTGAGTTCTTTTAGATGGAAAACATTTTAAATTACGTGCACATTGTTACCTTCCTATTCTAACGTTAATTTTTTTTAAAAGAGTGGTAAAAAGGCAGGGTCATCATCAAGAAATTACCAATCCAAAAAAAAAAAAAAGTAATTACCGATCCAGCTGGGGAGATAAGATACCAGCACTTAAACATAGAATAGGAATAATAAAGGTTTAAACAACTCTTAAAGACAGGAATAGAAGATAACTCAACAGGCCGCTGGACTAATTGCCAAAAGAATAGTTGTGGAGTCAGAGGGAGGAAAGCTCACTGCAGCCTCAAGGTTCTAAGGGACAACTTTTTAGAGAGGTAAGATCTGGCCTGGGTTTTCTTGGAAAGAGGGAATTGTGCACTTAAACATGGCCAGGGCAGCCCAGAGAATTCTTAAAGGCAGAAACTAGACATGCTGGTGGCAGCTGCAGAACAATGAGCCGTTCATTCAGGCTGCAGCCTAACTGCTGATGTTTGGGTCCTGCGGGAGCTGTCTGACCATCCAACCAGGAAAAGTCAGCGGAGTCGAGGCTCCAAGACATCGTGGAAGCCAGGCCAGAAAGTTTGGGTTCTCTCTGTAGGCAGCGTTCTTCAAAGAGTGGAACGTGCACACCCTGAGAGCCAACCAGAGCATATTGGGCTTCTGTTTTGCAGACACTGAATATAATGACAGACACCACGTTCTCTCCACCTGCACTGTCATGCTGCGCAGTGCACATGGTTCACGTTTTAGTTTAATGAACTCTCAAAAAAGGGGCAAGTGCTTTAAAAGGATTCCTGGAAAAAAACAACATTGAATGTGGTATAAACAGAGGAAGACAGACAGGTAACAAGGAAACAAAATCAAGGGTGATCAGCTAACCGTCATGATGAGAATGGTGAATAATTTTAAATTACCAGGGAGAAGTGTCACATCCACCGTTGGTGAAGTCAGACCTCAGGGTAAGCACAAAATGTGTCTCTAGGTTATCACTGATGACAACTCCACTCACCGTGGTCAGAGAGACACTTAGAAGTACTTCCTCTGTTAGCTTCAGGTTACATTTTAAAACTTTCCCTGGTGGTGTAAGTCAGGGTAGTTGGCTTAATAAATGAGGGCATTTGTCATTATACAGCCTGCTGAATAGAGCTATCACAGCATGAAGCCCAATAATTAATACTGGCAATATAAATATACCATTTCGTGTTTGTCCAAATATATACAGTGTTGCTGAAACCCTCACACGCTGGGCTATGGTGTGCAGCACTTTCTATTTCCAAAGGAATAATTGAAAGTTATAAAAGCTCAGCTCCTTACATATTAAAGTAGCTTTCACAGTAAGTAAATGTTCAAGGCATAAAAGCACTTCTATGGTGCTCACCATGTCTTGGTATTGTTCTGAGAATTTTATACATTTCACCTCACTTAACCCTTACCAAAAAACCCTGTGAGTTGTACAACTATTATACCCATTTCCCAGATGTGGAAATCAAGGTCCAAAGAAAATAACTGCCTATGACCAATTGTTAAAGCTGGATTCCAGCCCAGCAAGGCCAGCTCCCAACCATATACTAACAGCTACAAGAGTACAACTAGTGTAAACGCTCAAATACACCTCCTCATGACTCATATTTCCTTTCAAGATGCCCAATTATTCAATTCTGTATGTTCTCCAGGTTTTTACTACAAAATTTGAGACGAAGAAATAAACCAACTTGTTTTCTGTTAACTCACAAAGACTCAGAAATCTCCAATTCCAGACACAGCCCATAAATTGGCCGATAAAATATAATAGCTAGATTATACAAAATGACCGATATTGGGGACCTAAAAGATGAAATAATAATTTTAAAAAGCTGATGGTTGGGAAATAACTTGAAATATGAGAAAAGTGATTTATGCCTTAAAGGCATAAGCATAATTTAGGTTAAACATAATTTAGCAGATCAAAGACTCTATTAGTTTGGGGGGGTTGCCATAACAAATTATCACAAACTTTGTGCTTAAAATAACAGAAATTTTCCCTTTTCTAGTTCTGGAAGCCAGAAGTCCAGCATCAAGGTGTTGGCAGGGCTGTGCTGCCTACAGTGGCCCTAGGTGAGAATCCATCTCCTATGTCCTCTTGCTTCTGGGGCTGTCCGAATTTCTGGTTGTTGTCAGCATTCCTTGGCTTGGGGCCGCATCACTCCCATCTCTCCTCCATCTTCACATCTTCCCTCCTCTGTGTATCTCCCCCATGTGTGTCTCTCATTAGGACACTGGTCACTGAATTTAGGGAGCACCAGATAATCCAGGGTGATTTATTTATCTCAAGATCATTAATTATATCTGCAGAAACCCTTTTTCCAAATAAAGTAACATTCCTATGTTCCAGGGATTCAGATCTAGCTATATCTTTTTTTTGGGGGGGGGGGGACTTTCATTCAGCCCAGTACAGAAATACATTGCCCAAACCAACAAACTGAGTTAAATAGTCCAAACACACAGCTCATTCACAGGTTAACAAGACAAAACAAAGCAAAATCAAGGACACACAGCAATACAGCTATACACACGTAAGGGGATGCAATGTATAGACTCTTAAAGTGCACAAAGAAAGAGAATGCATAAATTTTGTAAATGTTCAGTGCCAAGTGGGCATTAGAATAGTGTAGCCTATTCGGAATAACATGTGAAAATGACATTAACTTTGGAAAAAATCAAGCAGTTAAATATTTATAAAATAAGGTCTTTAAATCACAAGTAAAAAATGTGAGCATGAATAAAGAAGCTTGGAAAATAAAATAATGGGCTCGAGCCCACAGGTGAAGGCTCTGAAGAAAGGAAATGGTGACTTTTCTTCAGCTGAAAGGTGAGAGAGGTTCTCATTGTATCTGAGGGGATTGGGGTTAGGGGTGCGATTAGCATCAAGGGGCCCTAGCCCTGACCCGTCTCCACTGTCTGAGATGCGTGTTTCCTGTTCAAGGCTGCAGGGTTGGGCTTAATCCATCATACACAGAATAGTGTCATTCTCTCCAAAGACAATATTACCAAAGTCTGCATGTCCTTTGCCTCTTTGAGGCCATTTATGCACTGTGTAATAGGAGAAAACTCAACCAAGTGATTTTAGGCCCATTCTGGTTCTAAATCCCTGATTCTAAAGGTCTGTAAATTCTCTTTTTGAGAGTGAGCATTCCTGAGCATTGGAATGCAATGTCCAGGGAGGCTTGGGAATACTTCCTCTGAGGTCCTGAACGTGAGGACACATCCCCCTCAGTCTGGAATGAGTCACGTACAGTTCTGCCCTAACCTGGGAGGATTATGCAAGCACACCCTCCAGGTCCTGTGGTTCCAAAAAGGATCTAAGGTTGGACCCTCTCATGTACTCTCCACAACAAGCCACAGCCAACAGGAAGCAAGTTCTGTGACTCCAGAGAGCAACATCCCTCCTTACATGGCAACACAGTCCTGATTCCTAATTTCAAATAAATAATTTAGTGAAGGCTTTTCCCAAACCACACGAAGGAACTTGAAAGTTCAGAGCCAGAGTTCTCACCCTGATCCCCAACTGCCAATTCATAGACAGTGCCAGTTCAGGACAAATGATGAAAGAAACATAAAGATGATTATGTGTACACACATGTACATACACACACACATATAACACATATATACATACACACACATAACACATATATAACACACACGTGTACACACATATACACATACGCACACGTAACACATATATAACACACATATAAAACATTCTAGGGGAGAACAAAATTCCTACAAAAAATTGTATCAGATCTTTTCACATTTAAGTGTTCATGCTGAGTTAATGGTGACAGGTGATGGTAGTTTTTTTGATTATTCATTTATTTTTAATGCCATCACTTGGGAAAAAGTTTTGTTTGTTTTCTAAATTGGACAGCTTTTAAAATCACCCATTAAAACCTGTCTTCCGTTTTTGGCTTTTTTGTAAAACCTCAAAGCCTGGGAATTTCTATGTAGCTTTACAATTGCTCTTGAGAAGCTGTGAGACCCCTCCAAGCTGTGCTCCGTGTAAGACTCTCCAATTTGGTGTCCTGAAGCTACAGCACTGGGCAGGGAGTCCAGGACCTTCACCTTCACCGCAGTGAGACCAGAATGAGAGAGCTGAACAGCCTCATCTTAGCTGAATCCCTGAGGGATAAAGTCCCAGGCAGGATGCGAGCAGTCGCAAGCTTCTCTAGCGTAAAATACAATATACGTCAGATTTTCATGGAGTTCAAATCCCAATCCCACTTTTAATATTTTTCAAATCATAATAATCTTAGTTTCCAATCCTCATTATAGTGCTCTTTTCAGCATTTTGGTCTTCTAGATACATATGTCATGTGCCCAGCACAGTTTGGAGCCCTGCTGGCGGTTTTCTCACGTGCCCATTTCATTACTTCTCCCTATTCTGAGATGAGGAAATTAGGGTGTATAGAAAATTACCTGTCAGCAGTTAGAGAATTACACATGTGCACAATCTGGTTATGTATCAAAGTGAACCTTAATTGGAAAAAAAATAGAAGAGAAACCATCGTTGAAAATGAGTTTGTTAAAATGCATTCTTAATTTCTGTGAAAATTGGGTCAACGGTGTGAATGTTGTGTAGCATCAAAATATCCACTAGGGGGCACTGCAGTCAAAGCACTTAATTTGTGTACGCTCGGCATTTTGTTAACATTGTCAAAAGTGAATCGCCTCTGCAAAATGAGAGGTCGCTGGTCTTCAGTTCCGTTTAGGCAAAAATTGGAAAAGGCACTTTTTGCTGAGGGAAGAAAAATCCGTTTTCTGGCAGCAGAAGTTAAAAAGTGGCTGGCTCCAGGCACCCAGAATTTGCCCATTCTTAAGGTCAGTATGCATGTGCTCAGGAAAC
The DNA here is from genome assembly GCA_963574575.1 of Galagoides demidoff. Lineage (NCBI taxonomy): Eukaryota > Metazoa > Chordata > Mammalia > Primates > Galagidae > Galagoides > Galagoides demidoff. Next base: position 34,182 of record CAUYQV010174617.1, on the reverse strand, counting down.
CTGAACCCACACAGGAATGCGCGCTGAGAGCATCGGGCCAGAGATAACATGCGGGGCTTGTAAATGTCAACCTTCCCTTGCTCTGCTCAGCTGAAAACATCCTCCTCTCCCTGCCACTGCTCCCCCGCCCCTGCTGAGATTCATAAACAAAACAATTTAAACCCCTCCTAGAAGCTTGAAAATGAGATTTAAAAGTGGAGGACATTTAATTTCATAACGAATCTGATGTTATCAGTGGACTGCACTGGAGGGAGGTTGTAACCTCCTGGAAGACCCCTGAGCTGCAGAGGTCAAGTGGGTGCCTCTTTGTGGCCCAGAAGGGAGGGCAAATGAAGTGAGTGCAAGAGGCTTGAAATAACATTTAGTAGTTTCCATTTTTTTTTAAAGAATTTTATTTATTCATTAAAGTAAAAATACATTCTTGTGTTTTGGAGTTGAAGAACTGAGGTCTAGGAGAAGGTGTGATGGGACTCAGGAAAGAGACCACAGCACCCTCAGGCCCCTGGCAGCACAATTCAGGTCCCCATACCCCTTGCTGCCTGAGCTTCCTGGCAAGTCCAGTAAGGCAGCCACTAAAAGGCCTCATCCACTCAGAGAGCTCACAGTGCCCAGTCAGCCAGGAAAGTAAAGATTTCTTTTTTTTTTTTTTAACTTGGTCAATGCTTTGACTTGAATTGTACCTCTTCCCCCCAGAAGATGTTGAAATCCTTATGTCCCCCCCACTTACACATAAGTGTGACCCTACTGGAAAGAGGGTCTTTGCAGATGCAGTCAAGTTAAACTGAGGTCTTTAAGTGGCCCTAAACCGACATGGCCACTGTCTTTATAAGGAGAGAAAACCTGACACAGAACACCCCAGACCACAGAGGCAGAGACTGGGGGGTTCGCCTTCAAGCCAGGGAACACCAAGGGCTGCCAACAGCCGCCCACACAACAGCTGAGAGAGATGTAAGAACCACCAGAAGGAACCAGCCCTGCCCACCTTGTTTCAGACTCCTGGCCTCTCGAATTGTGAGAAAATAAATTTCTGAGTTTTTTTTTTTTAAGGCCCCCTGTTTTTAGCATTTTGTTCCAACAGCCCTGGGCAATTAACACTTAGGACCAAATTCAGAAAAAGTAGGATGGAAATTTGGGAACGTCAGTGTGATTTGACTGACAAAGCCCAAGGTTTTAACAATTTTTTCTGTGTCTCTTTTTCCCCCCTCTTTTTTCTGTCTTAGACAAGTCAAGCCCCTTGTCCTAAGTTAGAAGACAGATTGCCAACTCCTTGAGTAGCTTCTTATAGGTATTATATAATCTTTTATTTTTCATTTTCCACCTATAAGACAAAATGAATAAAACCTCCAATGGTCCGACATCAAATCAAGAGTTGCCTTTGGGGCACCCTGTCTGCATTTTGCATAGAAATGTCTCTGATGTTCTGAGAATTTATAAAACCTCAAACAAAATGGTACAAGTGTATTGTCAAGTTCTGATTTTCTTCCTTCTTTGGAAGGAAGATTTTCTTCTGATTTTCTTCCTTCTTTCTTCCTTCTCTTCCTTTTCTTCCTTCCACAAGAATTTCTAACTTCTTTGACATTCCTTTCCAGGAAAGAGGCTTCACATCTTGGAATGATGGGAAGATCAGGCACAGACCGAGATAAGCTTTCTCTCCAAATGTCCTGGCTCTCCATATCCCAGGGACAGAAGGTCATCGGCTCTGTGCCACAGTCTGCCAGGCCCCAGTGAGCCACAGGTGATTCCCTTTGCCTCCCAAAGATGAGCCCCTCTTCAAAATCTAGCCCCAGCTGAAACAAAATCCTTTATCCTTACTGTGTTTCAGCTGCATGGAAATGGACTGGTTTCCAAAGGTACTAAAGAAAGATGAAACGGGAACCAAAGAAAGTCATGGAAGCCCAGAAGGCAGAGTGCATGCCACTGCTCCGATTTCTATTTTTTTTTTAACTTGGTCAGTGTTTTGACTCGAATTATATCCCTTCCCCCCCAAAAGATGTTGAAATCCTAACCTCTCTCCCACCTACACATGAATGTGACCCTAGGATCTTTGCAGATGCAGTCAAGTTAAACTGAGGTCTTTAAGTGGCCCTAATCCAATATGGCCACTGTCTCTGTCTCCACATCTGTCCCAGCCCCCAATCTGAGCTCATGCCCTTGATTCAGATGACAAAGACCATCTTGCAGCCTACTCATTTCCCAGCCACTGAGTCATTGCCACTGAAAAATGCCACCTCACCTCCCCGCCAGGCCTGTGTTATAGACAGCTCACCTCAGGGATCAAGGCATTACTGACCAAAGGCCAAATCTCCAGCTGAGTGGGAGATTATCACATTTTTCCCATGTACTCTGGTTTGTAGGGGGTGAGTGGAAGTGGTTTAACCCATACTGATCTGTATAATGGACGAATTATGGAAAACTTAGCCATTAGAACAAACATGACATTCATACGGGCTGAATCACATGCGCATCACAGCCTGGGTCAGTCTCAGTGAAAGTGAACCATCTGGCCAGGGTTGAAGAGTTCCAGGCTAGTGGGACAGAAAGACAAGCTTACAGTGTCAGGGAAGAGGTGACCCTGTCAGAGAGAAGGAGCAGGTGGACGAGGAGGCCATGAAGTGGGACAGGCATGTTGTGGAGATACACACCCCAGAAAACCAGCTCAGTCAAGAGTGGGTTGTGTAGATCCAAAGAACATTGAAGATTCCCAAGAAGATGATGAGATCTAGGAAGAAAGGCTAGCAGCCGAAATAGGATAGTAGCCACAGAAATGTGCTAGACACTTCATGTGGATCTTCTCATACGATCCTCACAACAACCATATGCATTAGGAAGTACCACATTTTATAGAAGAGTGAGCAAACCTAACCATGTTAACTAACTCGGCTGAAGTCACACAAACCAAATGAGAATCCAAGTCATTGGATTTTGCAGCCAGGGTATCTCTTTCTCCCCCCCCCCACCCCTTTTTCTCATATATACGTGTGTGTGTATCCATATATGTACATAAACACATACACACATATATCTTAATTTAATTGGAGACATGAGAAAGAAGCTGTCACCAGATCATCACATAAAGGACAGCAAGGATGATGGCATGGGAAGAAGGATCTTAGAACATCAAAGACTCCACAGAGCGGGATGTTCCCCTAAAGGAGAGAGTAATAGATGCCCAGGGGTCGTGAAGTGTTGGTATAATGTTGGTATCACGAGTCCCCCACCCAGTAGGTGAAATGTGGAAAGGAGGAGAACCAGGCTACTCTAGAGAGGCAGGAGTTCCATTAGGGTAGGCATTCTTTCAAGACTGAGGACAAAGAAGGAATAAGGGTCCCAACAGCCCAATGGAGAATGTTGGCATGAGGGCAGAAGAGCATGGAGTCCATGAGAAAGCCCCATAGGACAGTGGGGTGTAAGAGTACACGGGGGAGATGGATTACCGGATGGGCCAGAGCGTGGGTGGTCCTTGGAGATGACAGGATGGCAGGCCGGATGGAACTTGCTGGTCTCCCGGGGACCCTCAAGTGTCCTGTTGCTTCCTTATCCTCTGAACTGCCAGGCCACTGGAGCACTCGGCCTGTGGTCAGCTGGTCACCGCCCCACTTGGAAGGGGAATCTTTGGGGCCACAGGTCTGGTAGGGGAGGAAGGAGCTCTGCTTGGCCCAGCTGGCGGCTGGGAGCTGCCAGGCCTTGAGGGAGAATTAGCAGGCCTAGGAAGCTTACCCGGCGTGGTCAGGGAGGTAAAATAATCTGCCTAATGTACATTCCTCTTTTCCCCTGGAAAATCTGAAATAGGCAGAAATTCACTCTAAGCCTGGTTGTACATTCTGCTTTTCTGGAAAGGGCTGGATAAGGAGTTCCCCCCAAAGAGAACTATAGTAACTATAATGTTTAACTGTAGTTCTCATAGTAACTATGATGTTTAAGAACCTCAAGCTATCTCCACGGCCCCCAGGTAAAGTAAGAAATGGGTGGCAGCTGTGTGACTAATCTCAGGACCACTGCTTTGGGTCTATTTTTCTAATCTTCCAACCGTCTTTTTATATTTGGAAACTACCTCAACCAGCCTCTAACTATATGTCCTCGGCTTTCTCAACCGTTTTGTGTGGCTGCCATCTCTCATTCCTGCCGGGCTGAATCATGTTAAAACGGTTTTTAAGTGTGTTGTTAGGTTCCAAGAAAACACTTTCCTCCTAGGAAAATGCCTTTGAACTACATGTAATTCCTGCTTCTGTTTAGTTCTCTGCTATGGGTCTTTTAATCTGGGAACAGCCCGATACTAGAGGAGCCAGGATCATTTCTCTTGGTTCCTGTTTCTTTTTTCTTTTCTCCTTCTTCTTTTTCTTTTTAATTATGGAAAGTTTCAAACATGCACAACAGTGTAGATGAAAGAACAATGATGCCGTATGCACCCACCTCCAGCCTCAACTATCAACAACTGTCGACTCCTTTCGGCCACTATATTCAGTAGAGGATGGAAAAGAGGGAAGGAGGAGGAAGGAAAAGGAGGAGGGAAAGAAAAGAAGAGAAGAACACGCGAATTAAAGGGCATTGCACAACATCTAGGGCACGTTCCCCGCTCCCTCCACATTTCCTGACTTTGGAACCCAGGTTGAAATAGTTCTCAATATAAATTACATAGAACTGGTCTTGCAAAATTTTTCCTAGATTCTAAATTTCAGATTTCAGGGAAATCACTAGGAGCCTGGTTAGAAAGAAATCCCTCACATTGTAACTCACTCTTCTGAATGTGATACAAAAACAGTACTGATTATTTGTGCCAAGCTCACATTTTACTTGTTGGGGATTTTAACCACATACAGCAAATTCCAGTAAGAAGCTTTAACATTTTTTTTTTTCAGCTAAAGAAATGCTGGTGTTTGGTGGCAGGAGTGCGTGGTGGGTAAGAAGAGGCTGGGAACAGCATCTGAAAACTCCTGACAAGTCCTGGAAGTTTACGTTTCAGGTTGTTTAAAGAAAAGACCCCATAAAAGATCATTTTTAGGATGAATTAAGGGAGACAATTCTGGAGGGAGTCAGAAATTAGCCACTATTCTTGAGTAAGGAAATGACACTGGCCTACCTGTTAGGAGTTTTTTTGTTTGTTTGTTTGTTTGTTTGTTTTTTGAGACAGTCTCAAGCTGTTGCCCTGGGTAGAGTGCTGTGGCATCACAGCTCACAGCAAACTCAAACTCTTGGGCTTAATTGATTCTCTTGCCTCAGCCTCCCAAGTAACTGGGACTACAGGCGCCCACCGCAATGCCCAGCTATTTGTTGTTGTTGTTGCAGTTGTCATTGTTGCTTAGCTGGCCCAGACCAAGTTTGAACCTGCCAGCCTTGGCGTACGTGGCCACTGCCCTACCCACTGAGCTACAGGCACCACCCTGTTAGGAGTTTCTCAAATGTAGTATGTGAGTTCCTTCCTCTCTCCCTTCCTCCCTCCCTCCTTTCCTTCCTTCCGTCCTTCTTTCCTTCCTCTCTCTCCTTCCTTTCTTCTTGTCCTTCTTTTTTCAAGAATATATGCTGGCTGAGAAAACAAGGATTTATATATCATCAATATTCATAATCATACAATCACTTGCCAAGGTTTTTCATTTTCAGTTACCAGGTGAAAGGGAAAAGGGAAATATAGACCACGGTGTCAATTTTAGCTGAAGACTCAGCCGTGTCACTTATTACCAGAGTTGTTTGAAACCTCCCGTTGTGGGATTTGGTGAACTTGAATGACTGTCCTAAAACACTTAGAAGTCTGCATAACCGCAAACATCAGTCTGGCATGACTTAGGTCAAGGCCTGGAATTCTGACCAGTGGTTTCTCCATTTCCACGTGGAACCAAATGCTGAGGGCAGAGAAACCTCTGACATGCGTGTGCACACAGAGGAGGGCAGGCGCACAGCTTTCCCCCACGCACGTGGTCACAAAGCCTCTGACAGGCGCGCACCCAAATGGAGGAGGGGCAGGCACACAGCTTTCCCCCACGCACGTGCCCACACACTGTACACTAAGGGAAAGGAGGTGAACCGCTCTCCTGAGGTGTGATGCCCAGAGAGGCCTCTCACCAGCACCTGGCCAGCACAGGCAAGTCAAATGTCCCAGGTGGCCTACGTCCACTGGGACATCAGGGATGGACGGGTACTTCATTTCCTTCTGCTGTGACATAAGGAAGGGAAGCAGAACAGGTGGTGTCTGGAGGTCTAAAGGTGGCTCTACACACACAGTGAACCACGCACAGAGCGTGGGACTCAGCAACCGCCAGCGTGAACTCAGAACTGCTGCACACGTCTAAACAGCGTGACCGTGGGACTGTCCCTTCATTTCTTCTAAACCTGGAAGGAGGAATGCCTATGACACAAGTTCTTGTAAGGACTGAATTCTTAAAACATTTATAAAGCACCTGACTTAAGGAACGTGCTGCAATGCTCATACCTTCCATAAAATGCTATGATTTCAAACATCAAGGAATCTGGGAAGTTTGCCTTTTTGGAACACAGCTAGACAATTTAGTCCAAAACATTTCCCACTATAACTTATTACTCATTAGCTCATGACACGGATCCACATCTGGGTCAATACCACTGGAAAACACTCATGAGATGGAAGGGTTGCCGAGTCCACATCTTATGTGAGATGCTTTAGAGACTTTCTTTTTCTTGTTTGTTCCAAGTCACTAAAATAAAAGAAATGGTATAAGTTCAACCACATTGGGAAAGTGAAATCTTCTCAAGGTTTACGTTGCTAATTAAATTAAGGTTTCTAGCAGATCAAGGACAAAGAGCTGAGTTCAACCAAATATTTCCTTTGATCTGCAGATTTTTTACTTCAAAGACTCAGCAGCAGGATGGTGCAGGCAGCTGTCAGCGACCCCTCCTTCCCTACAACAAGCGGGCTCCTGGGGGAGGGAGAGACTGGGAAAGTCCACTACAGAGCAGCATGGATGGGGGTGAGGTGTCTCGGGAATACATGAGTCAGAAGGCACGAGTTTGAGGCTTGAGCCTATCTCTGACCCACATCCCATGAGAAAGTCACTTGGCATGGGTCTTCGTGTTTTCCCAGGAGAAATGGGGCAGTAATACCTAACCTCTTTGTCTCATGGGTTTGACATAAAGATAAGGCTGGGTCTGGTCTTCAGATACACCAAATTCTGAAGTCAGATTAATCAATAAAATCCCAGAGGGATCCTCAAGCAGTTTGCTTTTTCTCCTTGGAAGTTTTTCTCACCACTCAGTAGGTGCTCAATAAACCCTTTGCCAAAGGTGTGAATGAAAGCTAGGGTGGGTCATGGGCCTGGGACATTCTGCTGCTGAGGTTTGCTCTGCCCTGCTCTTGAGCCACCCCAATTATTGTGTCATTGCAACCCTGGCTCTGCTTATCCCAGAGATGTGGTTGTGAAGTGCCAGTTCAGGGAGAGAGAGGGCCGTGGGGCAGGTCAGAGAGAGAGAGAGACTGATCCTGCAGCCAGGTGGGAGGACAGCTAGGGAGGAGGGTGCCTTCAGATGGGAGCCTGCTCTGTCCCCAGCTCAGGGTGGGACAAGTTTTCCTCTGTATTATTCCCTAAAGTCCTTTGCCTCTTACCAAACGGATTAAACATTCATACATTTCCAAATTTTCATAATCCTGGAAGGAAAAAGTGCTAGTCATCAGAGAAATCCAACTTCAAGTCATCCTAAATTCTTAGTCACATGAGAGGCTTGGGGCGCCGAGGAGAGCAGACGCTGACCATAGGATGAGAACATAACACACAAGAACTGCTGACGCTTTGAGGCCCGCACTGCAGCCTTCACCGTGTTCCTGAAGCCTCTGTGCACCTTTGAGCTGCTCATTCCCACAGTCCCTTTGGACACCACCCCATCTCAGAGCACAGAGGCAGATGTCAAGGGGCCGAGCTTTGCTGTGAGCTGCGGGGTGGGGCACACGGAGAATCCCCAGTGCTGGGGGGTGTCACCGTTTGGTGTTGCCACACTGGTGTTCCCCGTCTTAAATGGAGTGCTCCTTCTCTGTCTCTGGGGTGGTTTCCTAAGCCAAGTGTGCAGTGAGTCAGCCCTTGCTAGAGGAGTGAGTCAAGGGACTACTGTGGTCGGGTCCTCGGGAAGGAGGAGACACTTTCAAAGATCCCAGTATCACTTGGGATGTTTACAGCTGTGAGTCACAGGAGATCCAACCAAAAGTGCCTTCCACCATCAGCCAGTGTGTTAATCTCACCTAACATGAAGCCTAGAGAGCGGAGGCTTTGGTGTCAGAGAACGTCTCCATAAGTTTCTTGATTCCAGAAAAGCAGTGTGAAGCATCAGCCGGGAGCACGGCTTCTCTGTGATCTCCCTGAGTTCACATCCCAGCTTTGGTGCTTGTTCGCTGGAGACCTTCCCACAAGTCACCCCATTTCTCTGAGCCTCAGCTCTCTCCTCTGCCAAGTGAAAAGAACAAGAGTGTCTCCTTCCTATGGTTAATTAATAGCTATAAACTGCCCAGCCAGGCCTGGCGTGCAATAAGCATGATATAAGGGTCAGTTACCATCATATTTATTTATATCACCCCCTCATTGTCCCAAGTGGTCTCTGAGACAGCAAGCTTTCACCTGCATGGCTCAGCACGTCAGGGCAGGAAGGAACCTGCAGGAGGGGAATGACATGAGCTTCTCTTGGGCTTCTCTCCTTAAACACGGGAAAAAATCCTTCCCAGACCCCATCCTCCTCCCTTTCTGTTGGGTCCTCTACGTCAAGATGGGCCGTGTGGTGATGTCTAAACCAATGCTTGGCAGAGGGGACAGAATCATCATGATTGAGAGTCTCTGAGTTGTCCCTTGTGGTGGCCATAACCACATGAAGCAATTTAAATTAAAATTAGTTCCAATTAAATAAAAATAAAAATGTGTTGCCCAGTCCAACAAGCCACATTTCAAGTCATCAATAACCACATGAAGCTAGTGGCCATTGCAATGGGCAGAGTGACCCGGACTGTTTCCTTCAGCACAGGAAGTTCTGTTGGATGATGCGGGAGTCGGCGTTCATCCCCCCGGATGGCATGAGGGGTGAACCTTCCCCGGGCACACTTTCTTATGCTGTCTGAACAAAGTAAGGTGAAGAGGTGGCCGTCACAGTGAAGGAGGAAGAGGGGAGACTGGCACAGATGTGGGTGGGACGGGAACGGGGGTGCAGACGTGCCGTGGGGGAGAAGTTTAGCAAGGTTTAATTCACCGTGGACGTCAAGTTTCTCAGGTTAGCCTTTCTGTCCAGGAGACTCCCCTACACACAGGAGCCAGCCATTTGATTATGGTAGAAATCAGAATTATCAGGAAGGATTTGTTAAACAACCCCCCCCCCCACTTAGTAGTTTTAGTAACTAAAGGACTAAAATGAATCTCCAGCCTGCCTACATCCTAGACCCCAACCTAGCATTATAATAGGCCCCAGCTAACGGACTCTCCAGGCTGCCTACATCCTAGACCCCAGCCTAGCATTATAATAAGACTCTGCAAATCACCTGATGTTACCTATTTTTATTGTTGTCATATAGAATATAGTAATAAAGCACTTTCCACGTTACATGATCACTGTGAAGAACAATGTATAACATGCCAAAGCCCTTGGGAAATGCCACAGATCTGCCAGTGAAGGGAACCCCCCAACTTACACAGAGACCTTTGGGAGCAGTGAAAGTCCTTCAAATCCCTCAGAATGTTTGAGATGTTGGTTGGTTGTGGAGAAAAATATGCAATTGGAATAATAACACCCAATATGTAGTTATGCTTAACTTTACAGTGGCCATTTGCCCAAGGTCGGAAGCAGCAAAGAGGGATTTGCACCCAGACATTCCAATGCCAAGGCCCAGTCGCTGCCACACGTCCCTCCCAGGACTCAGAACAAGTGAGGTGTTTGGGGATCAGCTGGAGCAATGGTTCTTAAATTCACGCACACTCCAGAATCATCTGAAAAGCATCTTTGTGCACAGATTCCCGGCCACTAGTGCACTGGAGTGGGCACCTCCCACAAGCTCAGGAGAGCCGCCTTCTCAGCTCTGCATTCAACAGCATCATGTTTACGGCTTAAAATCAGTCATAGTAAGAGAATTTAAACCACTGGCACCCACAGCTCTAGGGCATGTGTTCCCTAGGGAACTGGCTGTTAAACCTTCACCAGCACACCCCTGGTCTCAGCTACAATTGAGAGTCCCCATTCCTGGAATCTCAGATTCAGTAAGTCTTGGATGGAGCCTGAGAATTGACATTTCCGACAAGTTCCCAGGGGTGATGATTCTGCTGATCCAGGAAGCACTCTCTGCCCATCACTTGGAAGAACATTTCAAAGAGAGCTCCGATTGTGACAACGGATTCGTCCCTCCAGACTAAAACCTAAGTCTTCATTGACCCGAAGAATGCTGGCGGTTTCATCAAAGAATAGTGGCTCTAGCTGACCCCATATAAAATCGATACTCCCAGGAGCTACTGTTTGCAAAATGTTGACTGCGGATCACTTGCCACTCATGTCATTCCATGCATGGACTCATCCTATCCTCCCCAGAGCCCGAGACAGCAGGGCTAGTACACAATTGAGGCTGAAGCACAGAGCAGTCGAATAACTTGCCCAGGGGTCTGTGGGGAGTGGAGATGTGAACATGAGCGGTCTGGCTCCAGAGCCTGCAAATTTAACGGCTGCGCCACAAATCACAGATGAGACTTGACTGTACTTCTGCCAAATATAAATCGAGTAACAGTTCCCTTAAAAGAAGAATAAGAACTTCAAAGAAAACACACAAAAAGAAAATGTGGATTCGTTTCTCCCAACTGGACTTTCATGACTTAAAGGGAAATGGGGATAGAAGTTTTCAATCCTCCCATTGCCCTCTGTGTCGCATCACAAATGTGCGGGAGACCCCACCACCAGCTGAGGAGAAAGACATTCTTCTCTATTAGAGGTCAGTGAATTTTTCTATAACAAACAAGAGAGTAAATACTTCTGGCTTTGCAGGATATACGGCCTCTGCTGTGTCTGCCCAGCTCTGCCTTTGTGTTTTGAGAGCAGCCAGACACAACACGTGAGAGTGAGCATGGCTCATCTCAGTAAGGCCACGTTTGCAAGAAGAGGCAGTGGCCCTATCTGGCTGGGGGCTATAGTTTAATATCCTGTCTGAGACTATTCTGTAAGTTGCTCTTTATTCCTAAATAACTGGCAGAAATTACTTTATTAAAGAATTAAGAATATACTTCATACTCTGGCAGAGCACAGGTCATTAAATTTAGGTCAAACTTTACAAAAACAAAACAACATGCCCTTCTATCCAGGTGATCACTGAACAAATACCAGTGTGAACCTCCTCGGGAGAGGACCCATTTCTCTGGTTCTAATTTGGGAATAAGTCTTTCTTGCTTTTAGGTTGTGATGGTGGGCTCCGCTGGCTGGAGAATCCCACTACTGAGCACAAGGTCTGCAGATCCGAAGCTTAGCTCAGCCTCAGTTCTCTTGGTCAAAGGCGGCAGAGTCTGACCTCGTCTGGTCATCTCAAAAAGACATTGACTTGTCTAGAACCAGTTTAGAATGTACCTTATAAATCAGTTGGATCATCTTCCTTTTTTAAAAAGATAAAATATTTATTCGTTCCATTTTGTAAACCAACCCGATGAATATGATGGTAGGTTTTTGTGTGCGTGTGTGTTTTATTTTTTTGTTCCTTTTTTTTATTATCAAATCATAGCCGTGTGCATTAATGCAGTCATGGGGCACAGTGTGCTGGTTTTACATACAATTTGAAATACTTTCATCAAACTGGCTAACATAGCCTTCACGGCATCCTCTTAGTTATTGTGTTAAGACATTTATATTCTACATTTAGAAAGATTCACATGTATGATGGTAGTTCTGTAAGACACTTTATAACAACGTGTCCCGGAGTCATCTTCTATGTAATTTTGAAATTGCCAACACAGTGGTAAATGCCCCATACGTCTTTTCCTAGGTGCTCACCTGTCCTCTCTTCTTCCAGGCTGTCAGGGTTCCTAAGTAGTTTTCCTAATGCACATGCCCAGTCTTTCTGAACTCAGGATCAATCCTCTTGGGATCACCATTGCATATTGATCTAAGCCCAAACTCCATAGCCGGGCACTCAAGAACTGGTATGACCTATCTTTTTCTCTCTCCCACTTTATCTCAAATCTGTCTAATTTCTATGCCTAGATGATCATGTCTTGAGGAAGGAAGTTCTAAGGGTTTTGTCCAACGAGATAAGTGTGTTATAAAGCAGCTAGAATAATGTATAGTCCCTTAGGAGAACCAGGTTGATAGCCGAGGGAAAGACAAGGGCAAAAGCAAAAAGACAATCTAGAAACCAAAGGAAGAGTCTGACACAAGTTTCCGAAATAGGTCAACGGAAAATGACATTTCCCTCATTCTGTGGTAGCTAGTACACAGTGTCCAGACAGATCTAGGACCTTAAAAGAACCACAGGGCTGATGTTCTAGGTCGACACTCTTCACATTTGCATTTCCCTTAGAATCATGTGGGTGACTTTTAACTTTAATATTACTACACCTTGCTCCAGGTACAGGAAAGGGGCCAGGAAATCTGAATTTTAATAAGTGCTTAAAGTAATTCTTGTGATTGTTCAAGTTTGAGAAAATGCTGATTTTACATTAAAATCACCCGGAGGCCATGCAAAGCCCATGGGGAGAGGTCACACGGAAGGACTCTGGCTAATGGCTCAGCCAAGGCTCCAGCCCACAGCCAGGATCAGCTGCCAGATGTGTGTGAAGATGCACCCAGGTGACCCCAGGCCCTACCCACCAAGACCCCAGCTGAGGCCCCAGGCAGTGGGACACACAGATAAGCCACTCTCTATTTGCTCTTTCTGAATTCCTCACCAACAGAATCCCGGGGGCAAATAAAATGGTCATTTTATGTTTTGTTTTGTTTTTCAGATTTTTAGCCGAGGCTGGGTTTGAACCTGCTACCCTTGGCATATGGGGCGGCGCCCTACTCCTTGAGCCACAGGCGCCACCCCGCTTTTTTTTTTTAAAGCATTTGGAGAGTTTTTATAAAAAATAATGTAGCTTAGGTCCTATCCTCCTTACACATCTTGATTTAATTAGTCTCGGGTGGGATCTATTATTAATTTTGTTATAAAAAATTTTAAATATCGAGCAGAGTTGAACAAATACTACAAGAAAATGGGTTGCCCATCACAGCTGAAAATATTTTGCAATCCGCTGGTTAGGTAGGTAGATGAGTTGGATACATAGATAGTAGGTAGCTAGAAAGAGGATGCATAATAGGTAAGTAGAACTATTTGAAAGTAATTTGCAGACATGACATTTGACACCTAAGTACTTAAGCACAGAGCTATCCAACAATAAGGGTATACCATTATCACATGGAATAAAATAATAATTCCCCCACATGCAGTCCATGTTCAAATCTTCTCCATTGTCCCCCAAATCTCCCTTTCAGCTGTTTTTTAAAACCAGAATCCAACCAAACTTCATGCATTGCATTGAGATTCTTTATGTTTCTTTTTATTAATTTTTCATTACACTGACTTTTTGCCACTATCAGGGTAGCTGTATCATAGAATCGTCTGTTTTGATCTGACATGATGTCATTTAACTTGTATGTGTTTTCCCAGTCGGTCCTATAAATTCAAGTTGAAGTCCAGAGAGTCTATATTCAGGTTAAGTCTTTGAGACAAGTAGACTTAATAGGAGATTGGTACTTCTCATCACACCAAGTAGTACAGACTGTTACACTGTTGGTGATGCTGGGTTTGACCCCTTAATAAAAAAAGGTGACCATTGCATCTCTCCATTACAATATGATTTTCTATTCTCAATTAGCAAGGAATATGTGAGGTGATGCTCTGTCGTAGAAATGTCCGTGTCATATTGCACTTGGGTAAATACTTTGAATTTCTGAGTTGTTTAGTAAATGTGCATTTAACTACATAAAAAACTGCTGAATTCTTTTCCACAGCGTCCCTATTATCTTACATTTCTACCTATGATGTCTGACAGTTAAATAATTGTTGTTTAAATATATCATCCTTTACATTTCTTAGCTGGCATTTCCCCACAATGAAAAACACTTCTTCATTCACTTGAGATGAACGAAGGGTCTGTTTGTAAAGGCCGTGTGGATGCTAATTCTGTCCCCCTCATCACTCATTTCTAGAGGGACGAGTTCTATCTAGTCACCTCCAGGGACATTCTTTCCTCCTCTCCTTTTCTTACAACTGCAGACTTAGAAATTTGTATTTATTCCTTATTTTATAATCAGTAACACTTACTCTTTTTAATGCTCAAATTTGCCTAAATTTCCCCAGTGGGAATGCTGTCAAGACGGTTCTCTGGCCTTTCAACCTGACTTCCTGGGCTTTGGGCATGTTTTTTGCTTACAGGAGTGATAAGATTCCCATTTTCACCTTGAACCTTTCCTGAACGGAGCCTAACATCGGCCATTTGTCCAAAAGGCCTGGTTCCTTGTGAGGATATTTAGAAGCCAAGTCTGGGCCGCGGCGCCTCAGGGCTCCCAGGTGTCTTCACTTCTAGGTTCTTTCAGTAGAAATTCACACACACATGTTATTAATAAATCAAGAACTGAGTGATATACATACATGCAAATTATAAATGCATACCGATATTTCCAATAATAATTTTACCTTCTTAACACCTTTCATTTTTTAAATTTGTATCTCTTTCTCCTTATGCCAGAAATCTTGATATCTTAATAAAAATCGACATATTGACTAATTTGCTTCATCTCCTAATACAAATAATGTGCTCCAAAGTCACAGTGCCAGTCTTCGGGCTACTAAGAGAATTGCTGAGGGAAGCTTAGGATTCCTCTTACAGGTCTTTTTATCCTCATAATACTTCCCCTTAGAGACCTCCAGTCAGAGTCACTGAAAGGACCCTCCCTCTGACAGGGGGCTCCACCTTTTCTTTATGGCTCATTTCCTGCAGCCACAGTCCTCTCTTTGATCCCCCAGTCAAGTTCCTCTGGACTCCAGTGGCCTTTTAACCCTTCCCCTTCCTGGTAGGAATCTTAAAATTTTCTACCTTGCATTACAGTCCTGTGTCAGGGGTTGGCAAATTTTTGCTGTGCAGGGCCACACAGTAAATATTTCAGGCTTCCAGGGGCACATAAATCTCTGTTGCAGACGCCTTTTAATTAACATAATCCTTTAGAATCTTTAGAGCAGGGCTGACAAAAAGAGTAGTGTCCTAAGATACAGCCCTGGGGTCATAATTTGCAAGCACCTTCCTTATGCCATTGTCTATTTCTTTTTTTTCTTTTTTTTTTTCTTTCTTTCTTTCTTTTTTTTTTTTTTATTAAATCATAGCTGTGTCCATTAATGCAATCATGGGGTACAGTGTGCTGATTTTATATACCATTTGAAATATTTTCACCAAACTGGTTAACATAGCCTTCATGGCATTTTCTTAGTTGTTGTGTTAAGACATTTATATTCTGCATTTAGAAAGATTCACAGGGACCCTTGTAAGACGGACTATAAGTGGGGTCCCACCAATCACCCTCCCTCCACCCATCCTCCCCCCTCACCATCATCTATTTCTAATGTGTGGCATGTTGCGGGCAGGAAGAATCCCTTACGCATCCCTGGATGCCCAGCTTGTAGCAGAGAACAGGAGACGGGGGTCACTCAGTAGTTGTGAAAGTCCTGACTATGCTTTAGTAGCAGTATTATGACTTGCAAGACTTTGTTATTATTCCTGAAAATGGAGAACCCAGAACTATCAAACCAAGACACATGAACACAAAGCATGAGTTACAGACGGGGACCTGTGTGTACTAGACAGGGATCTGGTCACTGGAGAGGGAGGCGGAGGCCAAGAGGTGCTGATGGCCCCAGAACTGGGAGTTCTTGGGACTAAATACAAGTGTCCTATGGAGACACTTTAGGCTAAAACTGTATAGGAACAGATGAGCGAACAGAGGTGGGGGTGACTCAGTGGCTCCCACCACCTGTGAGGGTGCAGCCCCCCACCCCAGGGAAGACGGGAAGGGAGCCCTGGTTTCTGGACGCCTGACTCCATTTTCGTCTACGCCTGAGAGAGGAACAGAGATTAATACCATCTGGAAGAAAATGAAAAAAGACCTGTAGCAGGTTTCTGGGGCTTCAGCCCTGTGGGTTTATTGGGCTAAGGGACGGAAAATAGGTCACGGTTAACACTGTGAAGGGCAGCGGGGGCACCAAAATATCTTCTCCGAGCACCTTCCCAAAACAGATCCTGAATTTACACCTCAGCGCAAAATGCTAATTTCTCTGAGAGAAAGAAAGAGGGAAAAAAAAAAAACAACCCAGAAAATGCTGTTTGAAAAATGCGTTGCCTCTGTTTCAGGAAGTTGCTTCTGATGGTAAATTTCCACTTCTGATCCAAATCCCGGCGTCCTGGTGGTGTCACTTCCTACCGCTGGGGGCTCCACCCTGAGCAACTCACATCTCACATTAACACGCGGATGGCTTGGAGGCTGCTGCCAAGGAATAGGAGTTGTGCAAAGCATTTTGATCCTAAGAAAATTGATATCCATATGTAGTTGGGATGGAGAGTGTATGTAATGCATTCAAAGCCAAGATGCTTTCAGCTACACTATTTGATGTTACAACTCTGTTTCTTTCCTCTGCCCGTCCTGTCTTAAGCCATATGTTGCAGTAAATTTAAAAGAGGGCATTGAAGCCTCATGGTTTGTCTGAATGGTGTTAATCCCGTCAAGAGTAGTTTGTGACAAAAGCTAAAGATGACACCGTTCCCTTTTAAACGCAAGCAGGTTAAACATCTGAACCACTTCTCCTGTCTCTTAAATATTAAGATGTAACACATTTGCGATGCTTGTGGACGTTTGTTATACTTTTGATGAACAATTAGCCGGCAAGAATATTAACAGGAAATTCCATTCATGAGATAAGCAGCTGTTTGTGCAAAGCCTCAGCCAAATCATAGGACCCAAAATCTTCTTTACGCGACTACTGTTTACTGAATAGTCAGCATTCCTTGCGTGTTCGGAAGGAAATGCCTTGAGAAGAACTTCTAGGGCTACTTTTGGGTCTTATGTGTTTGTGAGGCAAAAATAACTTTTATGGCTAATTTTGCCTCAATACTCGCACTTGGTAAAATAGGAGTGTTGAAGAGTGTCCTTCGTCACCACATAAATTTCAAAGAACAGCCATCGGCAAACAACTGACCCGAGAAATTTCCAAACTGTAACGCACATCCTGAGGTTGGTCTTAAAAGCCCTGATGCCCTGACATAGCATAATACGTGACGATTATTATTTCATTCTGGAAGCACAATGCTAAGAGCACCAACAATTGTGTGCACCTCCGTCTTCTTCAAAAATACCTCTCTTCCCTTTTAGAACTGTTAAAACATTTAGTGTAATGTTTTAACATTTATTTGGTGTCCACTAGATTACTGGGGACATAGCTCCCAGAGACTAAGAGGAAAAAGACTGGTAAATCATTAGTTAGATGGCAGGGCCATGACAGGCTTGATGGCAGTTCTGTGGAAGAGCTGGGAAGACAATAATCCATTCTCCAGGGCAGGGGAAGGGTTTTTATCAAAGATTCACTCCCAATCCATCACTCACCAAATCCTGTAGAATCCACCCCCTAAATAACATCCCTCTGTACCTCCTTCTTTATCTGCACTGCCCCAGCCACCCCACCCCCATCTGCAAAACCCTATCTGCCTCTGTCTCTCCCGCCTGCTTCTCATTTTCCTGAAGCCCCAGTGAAGTCCAAACTGTTGGGACTGTGTGTCCCTATCAGTAAAGATTTCTGAGCAGGCATTCTCAATCTGACATTTGGGTATGAACTCTACACATGTACTTCTTGCTGTCAGTAAAGATTAATGTTCCTTAAGAATCTATGTGTACCCAATTTTCTTCTATTATTTTCTTGCATACTTTGTGAGGGTAGAGATCTCCACGTTGGGAGACAACTTCTCCAAACAGCCAACAGGGTATAGTTTCTGAAATGACATCAGGTCATAATTAAGACCCTCTGTGAAGTCCTGCAATTATGGTCTTTAGATTTTACTTTAAAATAAATCCAAGGCACTCTGGGTTCCCTTTTGTGCCCATGAGCACCTCAGACCTGGCTATGAAGCTGAACAGGTGTCTGCTCAAACACAGACCTACCTCACCTTTCCTATCCAGCACTTTGCTTGAGTCCTACTGAACTTTTGGTTGAAAAGGAATTAAGACAGAAAAGGGCTGCCTACTAATGGCAATCCGTGACTGCCCCACGCCAAGTCGTTTTCCAGTTGAGCGCACCCCTGAGGTCTAATTAGCAGAAAGTCTGAAGTACAATTTTTCAAGAGGCTTAAGATATATCCCTTTGGAAGAGCATTGCCAGGAGTGTGAGGTGAGCCCTGTAACGTGACAGGAAGCACATGGGCCCATGCATCTTATCACAGTTCCAAACAGCTAGAATTATCAACCATAAATCCCAAAGCTCATCCCGATGTGCACCCCAACACCTGAACCATTCCACACTGTTCATGATTTCACGTGAACCAACTTCCTAAACCAGCTCTGCCTTTTGTGGTCAAGTTCTCTGTTACCAGTATCACCACCAACCCTGCTGCCCACACAGCAAAGCAGACAGTTATGCTCAGCTGCTCCCTCGCCTTCATGCCCCCATCCATTTACCAACATCCCCCACCTCAGAGGATTCTCCTAAATCCATCTTTTCTCCTCCACCACTAATTAATCTGGGTCTTCCACATTTCCTGCTTGCATAATTACAATTGCCCCTTATGTTGTCCACCAGATGCCAGGTTCGCTGCCCAGGTACTGTCTTAAAAAAAAAAAAAAGGCCTGTTTGTACGCCTCTAGCAGTACAAAAATTTGAGCATGCATTTCAAGATTATTCAAGAACTACAAACATGTATTACTGTGCTGATATATTTTGCATGTTACGAAATATATACAAACAATAACAATATATAAATGAAAATATAATCATAAAGGTATGAGGGGGTTCAAATTGCCTTTGAATATGCCAGCTATCTCTGGTTTTTTTCTCTAACCTTTAGCAGCCTTCCTAGAAAATTCTCTAATAAAGGCAAAGCAAGTAAAAACTGTAATTGAAGTTTTTACATTCACACCTACTCTGGTTTTCAGAAACTAGGGTCCAGACTCTCTTGTCCATTATTTCTCAGTCTTCTACCTTCAGGAGTCTTTGCTGAAGCCCCGTGGGGTGTTTCTTCAGAAGCAAGTCGGCACTGCTGGCCTCTGACTCACAGTGTCCCCACACGTCATCACAGAACCCCTGTTGGAGGATGCAGATTCTAATTCAGGAACACCCATCCTTGCTGGAAATGTATTCAACTTGGTATCCCGGACAAGACAGCACAAAGTGTCTGTGAGTGTGGGGGACTGGCACCACCCTGCACACCATCACCTCTGGTCCAGGAAAGGGACCTACTGTCTGCTCTCGGTCCAGGTTACCTGGGGCACTTGTTAAAGTTCATCAGGGCTGCAGGAGTTATCTTTAAGTCAGGTGTTATCCACTGCGCTCTTGATTTCTTCTAGATATTAACTTAATTAGGGAAATAAGTGGACTGTAATGGGCTTTTTAGGATTTAATGTTGATTTCTGACTCCAGCAGTCTTCTTTCAGAATTTTGGGAGGTGGAAAGATTTCTCAAGCCTCAGCGTATCTGGAAGAAACGCACAGATTTCCCCTCTGCGTAGACTCATCAATATCAGAAAACTGGGCAAGTCCAGAACCACCTCAGCTGAGCCTCACGGATGCCTAGCGCAAGACCAGCCCATACAGTTAAAGGCCAGTGGAGATGGGGTGGCAAGGAGCCGGTGGCAGAAGCCAGTCCTCCTCTGCCCTCATGGGGGCAGCAACCCTTGTTGCTCTATTCTGAGCGCTAATTTAGTGACCCAGATCAACGGTTCCAAATTTTGCTCAGTCTTTGTTAGACAGGGTGGCCAATTGACCACATTTTCCCAGAACATCCTAATTTTGTCACTGAAAACTCTACAGCAATGTTCGTAGCCCTGGGAAAATCAAGATGCCCTGTGTCTTCAGAGAAATGGTCCTATAGTCAAAGAATAGACACACAAATACTCCACCATTGTGTTATAATTTCATTCAATATTCAACTCCAGGCTTGTAGCCCAGGGGCAACATACAACACCATGTCCTAGGGGTGTAATACGCTGTATCACCACACCGTCTACACTCACGTCATTACACTTTACTATGATCACACAACAATGCATGTCTCAGGATGCGTGAACTTGGACAATTACGTTTGCAAACCCATCCTAGAAAAAGTGCTACATACGTCATTGCTGAGTATCACTATGGTCACCTTTGAAGCGATGGTCACTTCCCCTTGGGAAGCCATGCACTGATGCCCATGCCTAGTCTAGCCATCAACGCAATTTTGGAACTTTTTATCTGGAATGACTATCAGAGTGGTCCTTGTAGTGGGTCTGGCAGTTAAATTGGTAAACTCATTCTGGACAAAGTGCTATATACCCCATTGCTGAATCTCACTACAGTCAGCAGATGGCCACGGGAGGACTTTGAAGGTGGCTATAGTGATATTCAGCAGTGAGGTACACAGCACTTCAGAAATGGTTCACACACTTAACTGTCAGACCATCCTTATTGTCACGCTACACATGGCTGTATTTCTAAATGTGCAATTCAGTCTTGTTAAATATATTTGCATAGTTGTATTTTTACCTTTTAGAGATATAAAAAAGGCATGCTAATATATTGAAGTATTTAATAAGTTCTTCAGCAAAGAAATCTTTAAAACTACTTTTTCCCAAAATTTTGGCCATGGACTCTTTGGGCAATACTGCTTAACATAACTTGGAAAAATGCTCCAATAGTTACCCTTTGTAAACAATTGTGCAGCAATAAATGGACGTTTTCTTTTTTCTTTTTCTTTTTTTTTTTTTTTTGAGACAGAGTCTATGTTGCCCTTGGTAGAGTGCTGTGGCCTCACAGATCACAGCAACCTCAAACTCTTGGGCTTAAGTGATTCTTGTCTCAGCCTCCCAAGTAGCTGGGACTACAGGTGTCCGTCACAACATTTGGCTATTTTTTGGTTGGGGTTGTCATTGTTGTTTAGCAGGCCCAGACCAGGCTTGAACCCAGCAGCCTTGGTGTATGTGGCTGGTGCCCTACTCACTGAGCTCTGGGTACCAAGCTGGACATTTTCTATTAAGCAAGTTTCTGCTTTCTGGAAGCACTGTAGACTGTCTCCAGAAGAGTTGGGAGAGAGAGAACTTTCTGATATCCAGAGGTCTCACTAAAAATGTGTTCCCCTTAATAACAAGTTCTTACAAGCAATGGTTATAGGTGTCAGAATTGTCTATGGGTTGAACAGACTTTGGGCCTTGAGGAAGAAGAGCTGTTACCTCTGCATCCGACACAGTGAGACTCGAAAGGCATTCACAACACTCTGCTGAACTCACACTTACCTATACTCTTACTTCCACTGATGGAATGGAGTTAGAATGACATTTGTAATATGCTTTGTTTAAAATTGGAGACTACCTGAATTTAAATTTGAAAGTTGTCTTTGGTTAAAACGTTGTAAGAGTGGATTTTATACTTCAACCTGTCTTTTAAAGTTCCCCACCAAAATGACATGCTGGGTCAATCATCTGAGAAAGGGCGTGCACAACCTCTTTGCGTTTCTGGGTGTCAGAACATACGTGTGCTCCAAAACTAGTAGCCAGGGTTACCTTATCCCCTTCAAGATTGTCCACGTCAGAGGTTCTCAACTGCATTAAAGGGCCGCGGCATTAGGAAGGTTGAGAACCACTGGTCTGTGTAGATGAACACATTGAGGCCCATGAGAATAAAGCTGTTTATGCAAGTACACATCAGAATGGAGGCCAGAGCTACATCAGCTGAATCTTAGGCTGATGTACTCTTCTCTTACTTCATCTCATTAATCTTGAGAATGCCTTAGAACCTCTGTCAGGTGACCACCCAAGGGACCGTAACAAACAGAGGTGGTCACGACAGGGAACTGGGCCTATAGCACTGATATGTACATGTGGTGCATGTCTGTTCTATGGAATTAGGTCAACTTCAGGAGGTGGTCACTGCAGGGAGGCGGTCAGCGTATGGAGCTTCTGCTGCATTTGTTCCCCAGAGAAAACATTAGGTGAGAATTCAGTTCCAAGTGCAAATGAGTAGGCACTCAAGCTCTTCCCCACCCCACCCCTTCCTGCGGTACCTAGCAAAGGGCACCAAATTTTCTATAAAGCAATGTTGCAGCATCAGATCAACTTTCGCTGAGTTTTACTAGTTTAGGGGCCAACTCTGTGACAGAGATTAAATGAAGGATGTTTATTAGGGAGTCTTTCGGGGACTGAAAGACATTGAGTAAGAGAGAAGCTGAGTGGCCATGCAGTCCTGACAAAGGCCTCGGCAGAGACCAGAGATGCACTGAAGTTAGGGTAGCCCCACGGAGTTGACCTGAGGTGGCCTTTCTACCCCATGGAGATCAGTCACTGGATGCAGGAATCCTGGGGTGACTTTGAGTGACGAAGCTCCTTCTGATTCTCACAAGGGTGCCCGTAGGGAGGCCCTTGGGCCTGCGGTGCTGCTGGTAGGAAGCCCTCACTCCTGAGGGGAGTCTGCACAGAGCATCACGGGGTCATCTTCCCAGGACTCTCGAGTCTTTTGCCAAGATTATTAGATCAAACCATTCTGCACTCAATTCTCTAATACCTCAAAGAACATGGACTGAACCCAATTCAGAAGTTGCTATGTGGCAGATTCCTTTAGGAAATGAACGCTAAACAGATAATAATAATCCTTTTAAGGTCAGCCTGCTGGATGCTGATTCTGTTTACTTTGATAGAAATTGGCAATAAAAACAGAGGCCTGAATTTTCTTTTTTTTTTAAAGGCAATGTGCCCAAGTATGGGCATGATTATTATCCACTTATTGTTTTATTATTTTGCATACTTGCACACAATCGTGTACTACACATCAGTTTTTTTCAAGGTGAGGTATTGCATGACATAAGTATAAAATTGGCCTCTGTTTTAGAGAAAATCCTTGGAGCCCTTATGGCAGCCAAACTTCCTGGCTCAATTCTCCGATCCCACGGTGTGACCGTGTCTATGCCAGACGCTGCCTCAGAAGGTGGTTGAAGATTTTTGCTCTGAGGCACTGCTGGAAACGCACAGCCCCTGGGTGATATTTCTTCGTGTTGTCCTCTTTGGTTCATGGGGAGCCTCTTGTCCTTTCATCATAGACTTTCCAGGGATCTCCAACGCGTTGCAGACTGATCAGTTATCCTCCCTTAGGGACACTGTTTTTTTCTTTCTTTTAGGCCCATTCCAGTGGGGGCTGCTTTTTGTCTTGTAGATCCTAAATTTTGCGTGGGGGAGTCAGCATTGCCCTTACTCCCCTTTCCTGTGCCTACTTCCATTCCTTTGTGTCAAAAATTCTCTTTGTTTTGGGTCATGTCATCCACCTAATCTACCTTGCACGGCTGTGAACCACTGCGATCAGCTGATGCTCTGATCTTTCTCCCACATCGTAGGAAACCTTGGTACTTGGTTCATGGCTTCCTTCTCTAGGTCACCGTCTATGACATCTAGGGTCAATTTGACATCCATGTAGGTAACACTAGCCATGGAGGCCTCTAAGGCTTCTTTATCTCAGAGCCAATACCACTTGCCTCCCGGCACTCACCTCCAAGACACTCAACTCCACTGCACTCCAGCATCCTGCACCCTTTTTAGTCCCAAACAGATCATCTCTGAAAACTCCAACAGCAATAGCCTACTGTCTTATTTGAGCCCCTTAAGAAGCAGACACTGAGGAAGGGTTCCCTTGCAAGTAGATCAAGTGGGACGCTAACCCCACAGGGAGGAGCTGATAGAGACTACGACACCAACTGCGTGCCCACTGCGGGCAACTGGAGCTTATCCCCACGGGGGACTCTGGGAGGCAGGTTAGCACTTCCCAGAGTTATCCCACCTGGGGAAGGGGAGGCGCTAGGCTAAACAGCCACTGATTCCCCTCAGTTATTGGCAGAGGGTTTTTTCCCTGGAGAGATCACTGCCCAGCCTCTCTGACCTGACAGGGAGTTGAGACAGGTGACAGTCTGGCCAGAGCAGAGGACAGGGAAATAGGAGTCCCACATGGACAGCATTCACTCTACCTCTTATTTCATCTGTTCTAACACACATTTCCCCTCAACATGCCTTTCGTCTTTACTGAAACCTCTAACCTCTTAATCCATCCATCTTCAGCTAATTATTGGCCTTGAGAGGACAATTCCTTCCATACGGAGCCTGGATCCCAAAGACAATTAGAACTTCTTTCTCTCAAACCACTCAGCTTTATTGTCTCCTTGTGGGTTTGTTTGTTTTCATTTTTTCTTTTTTAACCACAATTTGTTATTTCCCAACTAAACTCAGACTATGGTGACGAAAGAGAACTACCCACCAGGCAAACTGGTGCCACCACAAATTAATGGCTGTCTATCTCCTTGGTTTATTTATGTATTTAGCTTTTGTCTTGAGTAAGTGTCTTTTTCATAAACCTCAGCCATCTGATGTCACCCCTCCTTGACACACCTTCCCACCTTTTATTCCTTTTATTCACACCGGACAACTCAATCAAATTTCTGGATAGAATTGTTCATGCTCACCGTATCCTTTTCCCTTTCTCCTGCTCACTCCTTAGCCTGTTCTGGCTTCTGTTACTCTGGTTTGGCGTCCATGTCAACCCAATGGACATTTCAACTCTTATCTTTCTTCTTAGAAAGATTCTTGGACAGCCTATCTTCCTGAGCTTTCTTGCTCTCATTTTCTGTGCCATAACACTATCTTAGTTTTCCTCCTAACTTCATGGCCATTTCTTCTCTTCTTTTTGCAATCTCATCCTCCCTCATCTGGCCATCGAATCTTTGAGCTCTTCAGATTTCTGTCTTGGGCCTTCTCCTTTTCTCTCTAATAGTCTTATCCTATCTCTGCCGCCTCTTCATATCTACAGTTTGGAATTCCTTGAGATCCAGGTTCATATGGCCAAAGTCTACTTGAAAGACATTAAAATCAATGTACCCAGAAGTGCCCTTCCTCCCAAACCCAGCCATGTCCAGCGTACTTCATCTCGTAATTCACCCAACTCAATGCAGATCCAAAATCCAGGGGTCAGCCTCAACACTCATTCCCCTCATCCTTATTGAACTTCATCTCTTAAATGTCTTTTGAAATTACCTTCTCTTTGAATTTTCATCATGGCCACTTTGACTGAGCTATAGTCAGAAATTCCAGAAATAGCCTCCCCACTAGTCTACCTTGGCCCCTCTGGGCACCTCTGATCCATTCTCCAGCCTGCAGCTAAAATCAGCTTAATGAATTTTATAAAACACAAATGTGATCATGTGAGCTCAGCCATCTACCCCCTTTAAAACTCTTAGTGACTTCCTAGTGCTTTAAAATTAAAGTGAGCCTTTGTGGAGTGTCCTATGAGGTCCTACCTGTCCTGGGCCCACTAACGTCCCTGGGTTCATCTTTCACCACACCCTCCCTCACTCTTTCTGCTCCAGCTACACTGACAACGTTTGATCCTAAGACGTCTGATACTCTCACTTCCACAGGGCATTGGAACATGCTGAGCCTGCCTCTCCGCTTTCTGTTTGCTGAGCCTGTGTCTCCTCTTTCAGCATTAGTTGAATCCAACTTATGGATTGGAGTTAACATCACTCCATCAACTGACATATTCTACTGCTGTTAATAAACCTTTTACTTGTGCCCAGTAAGAGTTTATAGTAAGAAGAATTGACCTAGTCAGCAAGGAAGGCTTTGCTGACATCTGAGTAGATCAATTCCTCTTACCAGAAATGCTTATAGAACCATGTAATTTGTCAGAGTATCTATAACAGTTGGAATCCTGCTTCTATTTCTATGTTGTTTGATTACTGCCTGACAACCCACTTGATTTCAGGCTCCAAGAGGACAAGGATGATGCCTTGGTAAGTACTCAGAAGATAGTGACTGAAAGAATGACCAAATAAATGAATGACTAATTTCCTAGAGAAAATAGAGTTTCTAGGTGTGAAGGACTTCTTTGTCCAACCTAGACTTGCAGTTTCAGGGATCGCTGCTCTCAGGCATAGCCCGGATCTGTTCTGATGATTCCCTCTTTCCCCTATTTCAATCTCAATCTCTCCCTCTTGCCTCATCCCTTTCTTGTGTCCATAAATATTTCAGATTTTATTAGGAAAAATACCTTCCTCAACCTTGTATCTTGATTTTTTTTCTTTATAAACTTCCCAAAATAAATAGCCCATAGTCGCTGTCTCCATTTCTCATTTCATTGTGCTCTGATCTATTCTTGTGACTCTGACCTCAAGAGAAAATCCTTCTCCTGAACTCTAGCCCCAGATAACCAACTGGTGCCTCAGTATATTTATCTGTGTATCTTAAGGGCTCCTCCAATCCAATCTCTTCTTTCCCCTTCAAGCCAACTTCTCCTCCTCTACTCCTCTATAACTAGTTAGCAGAGCCAGGGCTCTGATAGTTATCTTGGTCTCCTTTGGCCTGTTCCCCATGCCAATTGCCTTATCTGTTGCATTTCTTAAATGTTTCTGAAATCTCTGCATTAATCATTAAAGATACTCATTTTTAGTTCTCAGACCATGCTGAGAGCTTCCAAGTAATCTTCCAGGTCAGCTTGGCCTTACTTTAGTCTGGAATTTGAGAGTGATCTTTCCAAAGTACAGCTTTGACCCTGTACCAGAGAATCCCCCAAGCTTCAGCCCCTCCCAGGCTCCTCACTGTCTCACATGCACAGGGTAACAGACCAGTCCCCCTATACAGTCCCCTCTGCGGCTTTACCTCCAGCTGCTCCTTCCTTTATCCCCTTTGATATAAATAGTCCCCAGGCTGAGCTCTCCTCATCATGTCAGAATGTTGCTCTGTTTCCTGTTTCTGTGCCTTTTCACATTTAGCTTCTCCATACAACAACCTTCTTAAACCTTTGGAAGAATGGAGAATTCCTATTCATGCTTCATATTCAAGACAATAATGACTTCTTTTGTACACTTATACCTGACCTCCCCAAATAGAATTGACCACCCTATCTGGTGTGCTCTCAGTGTACCAAGTACACATCTTGTTAGAGTTCGTGTTGGCAGAGTTTGCCACAAACGATTGTTCAGGTTATAGACTGCTCAACTCTACAGGCCCCATTCATGCAACAGTGCACAATGAACACAGTCCAACATTGTGACCCTGCTCTTTGAACTTGTGTTTCTTTACTCTTAAGGATCATGGGTATGGGAGAAAGCCATGAAAAAGTGAAGAATGTAAATATATGTGCTAGAAGGCTATCCTACCCCAAAGGGATACAGATTCAAAATCCAGGGGCCAGCCTCTTACCCTTATTGAACTTCATCTCTTAAATGTCTTTTGAAATTACCTTCTCTTTGAATTTTTATCACGGCCACTTTGACTGAGCTATAGTCAGAAATTCCAGAAATAGCCTCCCCACTAGTCTACCTTGGCCCCTCTGGGCACCTCTGATCCATTCTCCAGGCTGCAGCTAAAATCGACTTAATGAAATTTTATAAAACACAAATGTGTTTATAGGATTACTATAGGATGTGTTTTTAGGACTACTCTTTAGGGAGTAAGGATATTTATATGTGTAGCACAGGAGCTTAAAAGACAAACGTGCTCTCATCTACTCTTTGCTTTACTGTGCTTTGCTGTGTCATGTGTGTGACAAATCGTGGAAGAGGCCTGGCAATAATGAGCTGGCTTGGGGAGCGATGTTAGTGGACAATACCTGAGTGGGAATAGCTGGGAGGAAATATGCAGACTGTTCAAAAAAAAAAAAAAAAACAATCCAAACACAATGGCCACTGAAAATGGAGTGGAGGTAGAGCAGGTGGCTCCTGATGGCAGCGGGGAAACCTCTCCAATAAATCTCCTCCCAGGGCTTGAGTTCCCTGTCACACATGTACAGGACCAACCACTGCTAGAGCTTGGGTGAATTATGTGCCTACTTCCCCCACCCAAGACTGGGAGCTTGGTTAAGCCAGGAGTTGAGTCTTTTGGTCTTAAATCACCAGTAACTTACAAGATACCTGGGCCCATGATATACCTTCCACATCCTTTCAGGTGCTGGGTGGAGACAGGTGGAGAGAGGGGGCAATGAAGAGGGTTTTAATGGACTTTGACAATAATCATTATCATAATAATAGTTAACATGAATATAGTGTTTACCACCTGCCTGGCACTTTCCTTAGTGTTTTACCTGTGTCAGAAACTGATGGAGGAGACATTAAGAAACCTGCCCAAAGCTACACAGCTAATATTTCATGGTGGTAGGGTTTGAGCGCATATCATCTGGCTTCAGGGTCTCTCCTTTAAAAGGCTACTCCCTACCCCACCTATTGTGATGGCAATTTTAATCTGATGAGAAGCTAAGGATTTTTTTTTTTTTTTTTTGCCATGGTCAGGCTTGAACCCGCCACAACCGGTATATGGGGCCGGTGCCCTACTCCTTGAGCCACAGGCACCACCGAGAAGCTAAGGATTTTCAGTATGACTTCTATGTACATCATGTCTTAGACCCACATATCTCAGTGGATTTTGTCTTATTTTCTCTTTTGAGAACACTTATCTGGAAAACCTCCGTTGTTAACAGAGGTGATTGTCTCTGAGCTTCACACACATTCTCCTTTCCCTCAATGGTCTTGGTGAGCGAGTCAGGAGGGAGATACGTTGGAACTTCTATTCCAGGCAGACATTCCACGTCAGCTCCCCCGGGCTACCTACCTATCCTCTCTGGATGCATCCTTTTAAATTGGGGAGAAATTACGAAGATTTTTCCCCCAACATTTTACCCATTCATCTTTTTTTTTCTTTTTTTTGTATTGCTTCTGGGAGATGAGGGCCATCTTCCCATCTTTGGGAATACCTGGGTTTTTTTGGGTAACACTTTTCAAAGATTTAGTATAAGATTTTCCCTTCTTATTTGTTTAAGGATAGTTGATTCAATTTAATTTTCCTAGCTGTTTTCCAAAAATTTCTTCATTGTCTTTTGTGAATTAGGCAATTTATAATTCGGTTTTACTTTGTCATCTTACCCCAGAATGGAATAATTGCATTTATTCCAGAAACAGTCACATTTAATTATCCTTTGTATTTAGTTGTATTTCTCCGACCTGAGGAGAGAACTGAAATGTTGAGTTATAGGGTCTGTGAGTTTGAATTTTTCTGGTGAAAAGCAAAAGTGTTCACACCTGGCTTGCATTTCCTAGGATCTCACACGTTTCATCATTCTCTTTGGACTCCCAATGGCCTTTTAAACATGTATATTTTAGCATTTCTATAGTGTATTAATAAATAAGAGCTTTGATTTTTTTTACTGTAGCTCTGAGGGAAAAAACAGGCATGTGGTTACCACGCATTGCATCCACAACTACGGCCAGGGTCCAATTCATTCTTTGATGTAGAACTTAAAGATTATTTAGTTCAAAATAACTCCTTTCCACTCCCATCCCCCAGTGTTTTCTAATTATATAGGTGATTGGCCTAACAGTCTGTGAATGCTGCTGCCCAGTGAGCTTCCTCCTATAGGATCCGTCTTCTGAAAGGCATGCAAAATTCTTAGATGTCCTCTCTTCTGAAAATGTTAGAGTGTGCCTTTACAGTAATTTAACCCATACTTTTATGTTAAGGCTAAAGTGTCCATGGGTTTTTGACCTTCATTTTTTCCAAATTACATCTGGTTTGATTTTAAAATGGCCTCAAAGTGACGCAAGGAAGTAAAACTTCCACTCTGGAACTAGGATTTGGTATATTTCTGGTGATGGTAATAGAACCCCTTTGTCCTTCCTTTCTTTTTCCTTGTACTTATTTATTTATTTGAGACATTGAGATAGGGTTTTGCTCTGTCGCCTGGTCTACGGTGCAGTGGCATCATCAGTCATCACAGCTCGCTTCAATCTCAAACTCCTAGTATCAGGCAATCCTCCTACCTCAGCCTTCCAGGCAGCTGGGACCATAGGTACCTGCGACCAAGCCTGGCTAATTTTTCTGTTTTTAGTAACGATAGGGTCTCACTTTTGCCCAGGCTGGCCTTTAACTCCTGAGCTCAAGGGTTCTTCCCATCTGGACCTCCCAGAGAGCTAGGATTACAGGCATGAGCCACCGAGCCCCAGCAACATTAAAAGGATATAGACTCCGGGCACCTGCTCTGTGTGTCAGCACAGCACATGGTCTCAGAGTGGACAGGGCTCACTGCCATTTATACCAGGACCTAGTACAAAGCATTTCATACAATAGGTGCCCAATAAATGTTTTCCAAAATGAAACAACTTCAAACTTCTTATGGGCTTGCGGTAATGAGTGACATTACAGATGCCTCTATGATCTTGTGCCTCACTACCAGGAATAGACTAAAATGGGAAGTGTGGACAGATCAAAAAGGAGTGCTTGGCTGGTACAGCCTGAATTGCCTGTTTTTCTGCCAACATGGAATACTCTGGTGGCTGTGGGGATCCCAGGAGGCCAGAGGAAACTCTTTGTGATAAAGCTCCCCAAATGAGTAATTATATCAGCAGCAACGGCCCCCCCGCCCCCACCGCCGATTTACTTCTTCAAAAGTCTACCTTCGACACTCATCTTTGTTTCTCAAAGCCTTCAGATACAGATTCTGTTACCATAGCAGATCGGCAGTCTCTGTGAGTCACAGTGAGGGGAGGCCATGGCCATGGCTCGTGCGGCTTTCTCCCTAAGTGGAGTAATGAACTTGGAGGGAACGTTCATTGGAGTGAGTTTGCACCAAGGTCAGCAGGTAGTGACATAGACCCTAGGATAAGCTTTTCATCATCTGCTTATTTAACTTCTCCAACCTGTGAGAAATTAACATGTAAGCCAACAATTGATGTTGCTGTTTTGAATAAGTGGTATTTGACGTTCACTGACTGTAGACATTTGGCAAGCAGCCATTTGCCAAAAGGACGCAAACACACAAAGACTGAAAAGAATTCTCATTTTATTTCCACTTAGATGTGTAATTCAAACTGTTTTTATTGCTATTTGTTAAAGTAATCTTACTCTGAGAAAGTGCTTACAAAGCAATTGAATTCTCTGGGTGTCAGGTGTAGTAATACCATTAGTCACAACACACACATTTAAAAGAGTAAGAAAACGTAAAAGATGGATTAGAAGAACAATTACCTACAGAACCGAACCAAGGAAAAATAAACAACTCGTAAGTTAGTTTGCTAACCTGACAGTTTTCATTTAATGGTTAGTTTCGCCGATTCTATCCCTAAATCACCTTAAGATTTTGCTCAGTTCCCTTATTAAAATGGCAGCAGGAAAACACGTTTTCCCACCAGAAGGCTCTGGTGTATTTATTAAAAGGTGACACATGCATACACACATATCCAGTTACTGTCACCCCCACGTTACTCTGAAATAGATTAGCATGAGTATTTCCTGTGTTTATTGAGAAACTAGATTTTTAGTTGGCATTCCGTGTTGTTTTATGCTGAGGAGATTATTGCCAGCTATGTGGAAATAGTCTCCACCCTGACCAGAATAAAGTATTTTAAAGTTCAAATGAAAAGAGTAACATAGTTATTGTTTTTGCCCCCCAGGTTGGATGAAAATAAGAAACAGATTTTATAAGTAGATATCATGATTTATTTATTTATTTTTATATCATTATTTATTAACACAGAAGGAGGGGGAGCCTTTACAATACAGAGAACCCATGGAAAGTTATTGGCAGTTTGCCAAACTGTGGTTGGGGTAAAATTAGTTTTATTACAGGTTAGATGTTTAAAAACAGCTGTTTGTTTTTCATTCTTGTTGTTCTTGAAAGAATTCTGTTTTCCTCCAAACTTCCCTGGTATTCAAAATGGTTTTTGCCCATGTTGTTTGGTAAATGCACTTCTGGTTCCACAATTTATTTATTAAATAAATAAAAATTAAAAGAAACTCATGCCCCTAATTGTTACCCTGTAGAAAGGTGATTCTAAACTTCCCATGCTGGCATTGGGAGCAGTATCCTAAAGCCTCTCCAAGGAGCATTGACATGAAAATGGAATAGATGAGTATGATAAGTCAGTGAAAAGAATAATTTGGTTTTAGATGAATGAAAAAGAATAGTTTTTTAATTTTAACCCACAATAGAAACTCCATAGGTGACTGCCTCCCTACACTAACCACCTCCTTAAGGTGACTTAATTTTCATAGACCAGACATGCACCACACATGTTTTCATAGACCAGACATGCACCACACTTAATTTTCATAGACCAGACATGCACCACACAATACAGTACCTTCACCCCAACCCTAACACTAACCCTGGTTCCTTATGCTGACCACCTCTGTATGTTGATCTGTTTGTTACAGTCCCTTGGGTGGTCAACGTACAGAGGTTCTACGGTATATTCAGTGAAATGGTCTATTCAGTAATAAGGTGGTTACCAAGGGGGACAGAGGAGAGATAACATGTTTGGACAGGCAGTAGGTGAGGTCCCGCGGCTAAAGTAATTTCTCGTGGCTCTGAGTTTTTCTCTGTGTTTGAAAGCTATCTAGAATAAAAGGCTTCAAGAAACTGGCTATCTTAATGTCTAGTCAAGGGCTTGAAAATGTCAAGGGTTTGCTTTTGTAGTTGCTTTCATTTGGGCTTTTAAAATTATAAGGCTTTCTGCAACTAGTTGTGGTCTCTAAGACTCATGTAACGAAACAACAACAAAATCTGCACCTATCTGTGAGGTTAGGAAATTATAATATATTAAGCAGTTGATGACTTCAAATTGAAATTATAAAACAAGATAATTTACATACATACAATTGCACTGAAAGATTTTTTTAATCTAATTAGGCAAATTAGGTGAAGAAAAGTAGATTAAGGTTGGACCTGATGGCTCACCTCTTTAATCCAAGCACTCCGGGAGACTGAGGCTGGTAGATTTCCTGAGCTCACTGGTTCCAGACCAGCCTGAACAAAAGCAATACCTCTTCTCTGAAAATAGCTGGGCATTGTGGCAGAGCCTGTAGTCCCAGCCACTTGGGAGGCTGAGGCAACAGAATCAATCGCTTGTGCTCAGGAGTTTGAGGAGGTTGTTGTGAGCTATGATGCCACCACACTCTACCAAGGATGACAAAATAAGACTCTGTCTCAAAAAAAAAAAAAGGAAAGGAAAAAAGTAGATTAAGGAGAGATAACTCTCTCTCATCAGTTAGTTTTTGCTGCGTAGCAAATTATCTCAATAAATCCTTTGTCTAAATAATTCTTTAACTCACCATTATATGAGTCAGCAATTTGGGTTGGGCTTCACTGGGTGAGTCTTCTGTTTTACCCAGCTTCATCTACTTGTGTGTATGATCAGCTGCTAGTTGTGTGGTTAGTTGGTCAGCTTCCTTCACTCCTCAGGCAAGAGGCTGCAGTCAATGGCTAGAGTACCTTAGCTGCTTTCAGGTGGAATCCCATCTTGCAGGAAATGAGCTCAGGTTGGCACAGAAAGGGAGGGAGAGGGAAGGACAAAGAGAAATAGAGAGAGAATTACAAGTTCTCTTAAAGATTAGGCTCAGAACTGACACAGATTTCAGGTTTGAGGAATAGAGAAATAGACTTCATGTCTCCATGGGAGGAACATTATTGTTACATTATTAGAGAATTGGTACGAGCAGGGACAGAATTGCTGGCCCTTTCTACAGTCTACCGATGTATTCAATTACTTATTTGAAAACATGAAGCACTGGGACCTAGAATGGTTAGAAGCTGTAGTTCAAACTAACTTGCTCTTGACTTTAGGCACGTTAACAGGGCCACTATTGCGTTATTCTTCTAAGTAGACGTGCTGCTGGCTTTCATGGCTTTTGCACAGACAATATCTTCCAAAAGGCTCGGCGCCTGTGGCTCAAGTGGCTAAGGCGCCAGCCACATACACCTAAGGTGGTGGGGTCAAATCCAGCCCAGACCTGCCAAACAACAATGACAGCTGCAACTAAAAAATAGCCGGGCATTGTTGTGGGTGCCTGTGGTCCCAGCTACTTGGGAGGCAGAGGCAGGAGACTCGCTTGAGCCCAGGAGTTGGAGGTTGCTGTGAGCTGTGATGCCATGGCACTCTACCCAGGGGGACAGCTTGAGACTCCGTCTCAAAAAAAAAAAAAAAAACTTCCAAAAGATCCTAGTCTA
>CAUYQV010174612.1:0-44000 GCA_963574575.1 Galagoides demidoff | reverse complement strand
AAGATCCTTGAACGAAAAGCCAAATCTCGCCAAGTAGGAAAGGAAAAGGGCAAGTACAAGGAAGAAACAATTGAGAAGATGCAGGAATAAAATAATCTTATATGCAACTTTCATTAAACACATCTTAAATGAAAAAAAAAAATAAAAATAAATAAAATTTTAATAATATTATGGGAGCTCCTCTTATAAGTAAAAGTTGTTATCTGTTTTCTTCATTTACAGCAGTGGCTCATCCCTATAATCCTAGCACTCTGAGAGATTGAGGCAGGTGGATTCCTTGAGTTCAGGAGTTTGAGACCAACCTCAGCAAGAGTGAGACCCTGTCTCTACTAAAAATAGAAAAACTAGCCATGCATAGTTGTGGGATCCTATAGTCCCAGCTACTTGGGAAGCTGAGGCAGGAGGATTGCTTGAGCCCAGGAATTTGAGGCTGTTGTGAGCTGTGATGCCGTAGCACTCTACCCAGGGTGACAGAGTGAGACTCTATCTCAAAAAAAAAATTTTTTTTAAATGCATTTCCTGCCAAAAAATTTTACCATCCTACAGATTCTTCCTCATTCTTCACAAGGCAAGATAATCACATGCAGACATGGATCCTTTGGGGACCGACTTTCCATGCAGACGTCCCGCAGTGCCCTCCTGAGTGCAGGTGGGCATCTCACCTGGAGGCGGGAGGGGGGGCACAGCAAGTGCAAAATGGGGAGGGAGTGGACAACCTCCAAAGAGCCTCTGAATGAATCCCTAGGAGAGGACTGGCTGGGGGACCAGATGAAGGAAGGACAGGGAACGGCACTGAGTGGGCGAGTATGGGCATCTCTGCTTCCAAGTCTGAACTGTTTGGACAATTTTACGAGAAATGCATGAAACCCAAAGGTACCTGGGGCTTCCTGGATGCGGTTTTTACAAGGTTCTGTATTCAAAAATAACTCGTGAAGTTCTTACCATCTGTACTTGTGTATCGCAGAATCACCATGATGTCATTTGGTAAAATTTCCATCTTTCTTTTCAACCCCTGTATTAAGCACTCTGGACCCTAAAGTATCCAAACTTACTTTTCTTAGATCTTTGCTGTCTGGGTAGAAAATTATAAGGAGCTTCCTAGGGGTTGTGGAGCTAATGTGTGACTGGTTTGTGTGTGTGTGTGTGAGAGAGAGAGAGAGAGACAGACAGTGAGAGAATATTCTATCAGAAATTTTCCATGATGCTCTTTTAACAAGTAGGTCACCTCAGGCTTCTGTTCGGAAAGTTGGTTTTATTTATTTATTTATTTATTTTGAGACTGAGTCTCACTTTATCACCCTTGGTAGAGTGCCGTGGCATCACACAGCTCACAGCAACCTCCAGCTCTTGGGCTTAGGCAATTCTCTTGCCTCAGCCTCTCGAGTAGCTGAGACCACAGGCGCCCACCACAATGCCAGGCTATTTTTTTTGTTGTTGCAGTTTGGACAGGGCTGGGTTGGAACCCATCACCCTTGGTATATGGGGATGGTGCCCTAGTCACTGAGCCACAGGCACCGCCTGTATTTATTTTTATTTATTTAGTTTTTGAGACAGAGTCTCATTCTGTCACCTTTTGTTGAGTGTCCTGGCATCATCATAGCTCACAGCAACCTCAAACTCCTGGGCTCAAGCAATCCTCTTGCCTCAACCTCCCTAGTAGCTAGGACTACTGGCCACCATGCCCAGCTAGTTTTTCTATTTTTAGTAGAGATGGGATCTTGCTCTTGCTCAGGCTGGTCTCGAACTCCTGAGCTCAAGCAATCCAGATGCCTCAGTCTCCCAGAGTGCTGGGATTAGAGGTGTGAGCCATCGTGTCAGGACAGTTTTGTTTTTTAGTGGCTCTAGCTAGGAGGTCCCAAGAGTCTTTTCCTGGAAGCCTTTGGGAGGACCGTGGCTCAGAATCTTCTCTCCCAGCTGAGCTGCTTTCCCTGCCCAGGAACGTGGTAAGGCTGGGAATCTGCGTGTGTCACTGTCCCAGCTGTTGAGCTGATTCCTTCCCCCTCTCTGTCTCTCTTGCCCTTTCCTTTTCATTGTCTGTGTAGAGCTGGTGGTGGACAGAACAAGACACAGTGTACTGGCTTCTGCAGCCCACGGCTCTCCTCTCCGTAGTCCTGCCTGACCCCTATCTATTTTTATGCATCTGTAAATCTTCTCCATTTGTCTGCGGTTTGTGCTTTCCAAACAGAGCGTCGCTGTGGTTTGCTTATTTGGACCAAGGCTCAAGGCTCGAGGTGAAAGTTCCCTGACTTCCTTGCAAACCACAAACCTCAGGTGGTTTTCTGGTTCTATGCAAGGAATGTCTATTTCTGCTCTTCTTTAAATGGCAGCGGTGGTGGTGGTGGTGGTGGTGTTTGAAATTTGGAACCGCTCCCAAACCTGGAACTATGAATGGGGCAGGATGTGACACCTTCAGTTTTCTTTCCCCAGACTCATTCAAGTGTGTTCTGTTGCAGTGACCATCACCAGAAGTTTCTTGACAAGCACCCATGAGCCTCTGTACCACGTTGTATGTTCCCAGACTATCTGAGAAATGGCTGGACTTCATGTCCTCAGAGAAAATGGAGAGTCTGCCTATCTTATTTGTAACTGATGGTCTCAAAGTCTTTCTCTTTGACCTGACTTGAATCTATCTCCTCTGCTCAACTAGCCCCAATGTTGGGAATCTCTCTCTGTGCTTGCAAAGCCCAGTTTGAGCAAGAGTCCTACCAAGTCACTTAGGGGAAAACCGCTACCCTTGACATGTGACCACCTTCAATGTCTTGTCTGCCTCCAGGAAGAGTTCTGTTGAGTTGATCTATCCAGAATCCCCTCTACCCCATGTAGCCTGTCCCATCACTGCCCCTAAGACTTCTCCTTGGCTGCCATTTCCCGCTTGTCCTTGTTGTGTTTGGTGTGGACCACAATTCCCTCCCCACCGCAGGATTCCCTTGCCTTCTCCAGATTTAACCACAGTGGTTCCGCCTTAAAGGACATCTGCCTTACCATCCTTAATAAGTGTCATAAATAATATTTCCTTTAACGATGGATAGACCGGATACAATGGCTCACACCTGTAATCCCAGCACTCTGAGAGGTGGAGGTGGGTGGATTGCTTGAGCTCAGGAATTGGAGAACAGCGTGGGCAAGAGCAACACCCCATCTCTACTGAAAACAAACTAGCTGGTGTGGTGGCGGGTGACTTTAGTCCCAAGTACTCAGGAGGCTGAGGCAGGGGGATCATTTGAACCCAGGAGTTTGAGGTTGCTGTGAGCTATGATGCCACAGCACTCTACCCAGAGTGACAGAGTGAGACTCTGTCTCAAAATGATAATAATGTTTACATTCTAGGCATATAAAGATCAAAAGATATCATCCCTGTCTTTGACCAGCTCACAGCTTGGTGTGAATAATAGCAGAGAAGGGAACTAATCTTGGAGTCACATTGCAGAGGTTCAAACACAAGCTCTAGTATTTACATTTGCATGATTTTGGACTCTTTGAAGCCTCAATATTCTCATCTGAATAATGTGCATAAACATAGTGATTGTAAAGTGTATAATAATCAGTCCTATTTTTGTGTATTTTTGAATAGGAGCCACCAACTTTATAAGGCCATTATAGTTAGGATGGCCTGTTTTATTTTATTTTATTTTTTTATTTTAATTTTAACTTTTTTTTTTTTTTTTTTTTGAGACAGAGTCTCACTCTGTTGTCCTGGATAGAGTGCCATCATGTCAGAGCTCACAACAACCTCAAACTCCTGGGCTCAAGCAATCCTCCTGCCTCAGCCTCCTGAGTAGCTGGGACTCTAGGCACATACCACCATGCTCAGCTAGTTTTTCCATTTTTAGTATAGACAGGGTCTCACTCTTGCTCAGGCTGGTCTCAAACTCCTGAGCTCAGGGGATCCATTTGCCTCAGCCTTGCCAGGTTCATTTTAGCAAAAGAAAAAAAGAAGGAAGAAAGGAGGGAAGGGAGGGTGGGAGTAAGGGTAGGAAGAAAGGAAGGAGAAAGAAAGGTAAAGAAGAAAGTGGGGTGGTGCCTGTGGCTCAAGAAGTAGGGTGCTGGCCCCATATACTGGAGGTGGCAGGTTCAAACCCAGCCCCAGCCAAAAAAATGCAAAATAAATAAATAAATTCCTTTAAAAAAAAAAAAAGAAAGAAGAAAGAAAAAAATACGTGTGTATGTATATATAATTTCCAGTTAAATTTGAATTTCAAATAAACAACAACAACTTTTTTTTACTGTGTGTCCCAAATATTGGATGAGACATACTTATACTAAAAAAATTATTTGGGACTGTGTGTCCCAAATATTGGATGAGACATACTTATACTAAAAAAATTATTTGAATGTCCTATACTTGACCTGGTATCCCTAATTGTAGCTACAGAAAGCATCCTTTATTTTTTTTCCTATTCTCCGATCACAGTGGAAAGAAGCACAAAGCATGGAGAGAACCCAGGACAGGAGGAGCCACAGCTGTGGGATGGGTAGTGTGGCTTCTTAGAGGAACTGGGACTTTAGGGGATAAGGAAGAGGGTATTCCTTATGAGGGGCTGTGGGTGAGCAGTCCACCTGTAGGACACGGTGGTGCAGTGAGGAGATGAAAGGAATGTGGTCAGACAGACTGATTTGGGTAGGGGGTCCTCCCACTTTATAGAGGTGGGAATTGCATCAGATCCTAACTTCTCAAAGCCTCCGTTTTCCTCTCTCTAAAATGGGAATAATAACACTTCTCTGGCTAGATTGCAGTGAGTATTAGAGATAAAAGTCATCAATCCCATGTAATGCTTGCTATATTCCAGGTTTTCTTCTAAGTGCCTCTGTTATGAGTTGAATTGTATCTCCCCCAAAAAGATAGGCTGAAGTCCTAACCCTACAAACCTTAGAACGTGACCTTCCTGGGAAACTGGGTCTTTACAGATGTCATCAAATTGGGATGAGGTCAATGGCCTGGGACCTAATCCAGCATGATTGGTTCCCTTCCTTCTGAAAGGGGAAATTTGGGCACAGACACAGACTCTCACAGAGGGAGGAGACGTGGAGAGACTTAGGGCGAAGATGGGCATCCACACGCCAAGGAACACCTGCCCCTCACTACTGGAGGCTGAAAGAGGCAAGAACAGGCCCTCCCCTTGAGCTTTCAGAGGCTCATGGCCCCGCCAGCATCTTAACTTCTGACCTCCACAACTGTAGGACAATAAGTGTCTGTTGTCCTAAGACACCTAATTGTGGTACTTGGTCACCACAGGCCTGGGAGATGCAAACAGCACTGAATCTTCCCAGTACCCTAGGGAATGGTACTATTCACTTATTCCCACTTTACAGGTGAAGCAGCTGAGGTCCAGAGAAGGTGACTTGCCTAAAGACTCACACCAGGAATGAAGCCAGGATTCAAGCCCAGGCAGCCAGGATCCAGAGTCCAGCCTCCTAGCCACCTGATCTCCTGTGATCAGCCTCATTCAGTGGTGGCACTACGCCTCTTAGCCCTTCAGAAGCCACAGAAAAGGAAGCAGCGTTGTGCTTCTGGCTGCTGTGCGATCAGTAAAGCTTCTGGCCTCGGGCACAGGATGAACCTGGGGGCCATGTCAGTACAGGTGGAAGGTCACAGGGAAGCATTCAGAACGTGCTTTACCTGGGACTGGGACCAGAGGCAGAAACCAGTTTGACCAGATTTGTTGGGCAGTTTAATAATAAAAATAGTTGACCGGTGCAGTGGCTCACACCTGTAATCCTAGCACTCTGGGAAGCTGAGGTGGGTGGAGTTTGAGGCCAGCCTGAGCAAGAATAAGACCCTGTCTCTATCAGAAATAGAAAACCTAGCTGGGCCTGGTAGTGGAGGCAGCTGGAGTCCCAGCTACTTGGGAGGCTGAGACCTCAAGGAGGATGGCTTGAACCCAGGGGTTTGAGGTTGCTGTGAGCTATGACACCATAGCACTCTATCCAGGGTGACCGAGTGAGACTCTGTCTCAAAATAAATAAGTAAATAAATAAATTAAAACAAAAATAATAGTAAGAGTAGTTTCCTTGCTAGCTCTCACCTGGCTGGAATTAGGTGCTTTACCTTTGCAGCTTGGTCGTCAACATTCCGTCCAGGAGAGAGACAATAGTGCCCTCGTTTTGCAGGTGGGAGAACTAAGGCTGAAAGGGGCTGGGCCACAAGGCTGGAGCCCCCCCAGCAAAGGACAGGGCAGAGCCAAGTCTCTCTGACAACCCCCTCCAGCTTCGGCATTCCCTCATCCCCGGGCTTGGTCCTTTTAGTAGAAATTGCCTCACAAGCCAGGCTTAATTCAGAGACTATTGGCAAAGCAACCACATGGAGGGCGCGGGTCTCCAGAGTGCCAGGCATGCTCTTTCCTCTTGCAACCTGCTATGGCACCCATTTACTGTAAATATCTGTAAAGATAAGCAATACCAGCAGAGGACATGGTGATGTGAGTTTTTTTTCTTCCTCTGGAAGGAGGCCAGCTGTGAAAATAGAGGCTCCCAAAGTTCTGAAATCTGGGGATCTGAAGTTAACGAGTGCGTTTTAGAGACTGAATATATATATATCATCTGAAATTGACACAGTTCCAAGAAGTAACTTTATATACCTGACTCAGAGCCAAGCAGCTTGAGAATGTTAAATAAATCAGACTTTCTCACTGCAAGGCTTCTCTCCTTGCTTTCCTTGAGCATTTGGAAAGTGTAAAGATTAGTTTAGACCCTGTTTGGATTAGTGAACTTTCACATAACTGTTTTATACCCCAACACCTGAAAGTATCGACAATGCCTTGCTCAAAGTAGCTAACTTGCAAATTGGAATTTGTTTGCAGATCATCCTTGTTGAGAAATACATTTTATTTTTCTTAAGACAAAGTTTGCTATATGAAAGAGATGTGGTTTCCGATGAAATATGGTAGATTACATTGGGAGAAAAGCTCACAATTTGTATATCTTTAAAAATGACTACTTACTGTAGGTCATTTTCCAAAGAAAATTTAAAAAAGGAAAATAAATAAAAGCAACTACTGTTGTGTGTGTGAGACACAGTCGCCATTAGAGTCTGAGGCACAGATATTGTAAGACCGAGATACCAGGCTCGTTACCTTGTGAAGTGTAGTGACTGCAACAAAATAGCCCCACATTTTAAAAGGGGAAACATTTTTGATTACAGACATTCATGCTCATCATTTTGAGGTTATGGAACTAAAAAAACACACTGGTGTATTTTTTGGCAATGCCCACTAGCTTGACACAATGAATTTTTTTTTTTTTTTGAGACAGAACCTCTACTCTGTCACACTGGGTAGACTCACAGCAACCTCAAATTCCTGGGCTCAAGTGATCCCCCTGCCTCAGCCTCCTGAGTACCTGGGACACAGGCACCTGCCACCACACCTGGCTAGTTTTTTTATTTTATTTTATTTTATTTTATTTCTTTTGAGATGGAGCCTCAAGCTATCCCCCTGGGTAGAGTGCCATGGCATCACAGCTCATAGCAACCTCCAACTCCTGGGCTCAAGCGAGTCTCCTGTCTCCACCTTCCAAGTAGCTGGGACCACAGGCACCCGCCACAACGCCCGGCCATTTTTTGGTTGCAGCCATCATTGTTGTTTGGCGGGCCCGGGCTGGGGATTCAAACCTGCCACCTTCGGTGTACGTGGCTGGCACCTTAGCCGATTGAGCCACAGGTGCCGAGCCATATTACTGTATTTCTTGATCATTTCTTAGAGCTTCGTGGTTGAGTCTCTGGGATTTTCTAAGTACAAGATCATACCATTAGCAAAGAGCGTTTAGATGCCCTTTATATCCACTCACGTTTGGATGCCCTTTGTATCCTTCTCTTTTCTGCTTGCATTGAGTTCTTCCAGAACTGGCTCGGCGCCTGTGGCTCAAGTGGTTAAGACTCCAGCCACATATACCCAAGG
This sequence comes from Galagoides demidoff, assembly GCA_963574575.1. Taxonomy (NCBI): domain Eukaryota; kingdom Metazoa; phylum Chordata; class Mammalia; order Primates; family Galagidae; genus Galagoides; species Galagoides demidoff. The sequence continues at coordinate 36,108 of CAUYQV010174612.1, read as the reverse complement.
TGGTGGGTTTGAATCCAGCCCAGGCCCGCCAACAACAATGATGGCTGCAACCAGGCGTGTGGCGGGTGCCTGTGGTCCCAGCTACTTGGGAGGTGGAGGCAGGAGACTTGCTTGAGCCCAGGAGTTGGAGGTTGCTGTGAGATGTGATGCCATGGCACGCTACCCAGGGTGACAGCTTGAGGCTCTGTCTCAAAAAAAAAAAAAAAAACTTCCAGAACTATGTTGAGTAGTAGAGGTGATAGTGGACATCTCTGTCTGTTTCCAGTTCTAATTAGAAAAGCTTTCAGTTTTACTCCAGTTAGTATGATATTAGCTGTGGGTTTGTCATAGATAGCTTTAATCAGCTTAAGAAATGTGCCAATTATTCCTATTTTCTTAAGGTTCTTATTAGAAATGGATGCTGAATTTTATCATGTGCTTTTTCTTTGTCTATTGAGAGGATCATATTGTCTTTGTTTTTGCTTCTATTGATATGATTAATTACATTTATGGATCTGCATATGTTAAACCAGCTTTGCATCCCTGGGATGAAGACTGCTTGATCATGATATGTAATTTTTTAATGTGGAGCTGTAATTTAGTGGGTAAGATTTTATTGAGTATTTTTGCATTAATATTCATTTGTAAAATTGGTATATAGTTTAGCTGGGTTATTTCCTGGTTTAGGAACCCGGGTGATGTTTGCTTTCTAGAATATGTTGGGGAAGATTCCTTCTTCTCTATGTTTTGGAATAGTTTGTGCAGTATGGGTATAAGTTTTTCTTTGAAAGTGTGATAGAATTCTGGTGTGAAGTCAACCAGGGTATTTTTTTGATTGAATCTTTTTTATTGTTTCTTCAATCTCAGTACTTGATATTGGTCTGTTCAAGAGATCTATTTCTTCTTTGTTAAGTAAGGGAGAGGAGGTGATTTGAGGTATTGGTCCATTTCCTCCACATTGTCAAATTTCCGGGTGCAGAATTTCTTTCGTTTTTCCTTTTCCTTTTTTTTTTTTTTCCTCTTCAGTCTTTGGCCAGGGCTGGGTTTGAACCTGCCACCTCCAGAATATGAGCCACAGGTGCTGCCCTCTTTTTTTTTTTTTTTTTTTTTGAGACAGTGTCTTACGTGGTCACCTTTAGCAACCTCAACGCTTGGGTTTAAATAATTATTTTACTAAGTATCCTGAGGAACTGCTACTACAGGTGCCTGCCACAATGCCTGGCTATTTTTAGAGATGGGATTTCACTCTGGCTGGGCTGGTCTCCAACCTGTCATCTTAGGCAAGCCACCCGCCTTGGCCTCCCAAGTGCTAGGATTATAGGCATGAGACATCACATCTGGCCATGGCATAGAGTTTCTTGAAGTAGTCAGAGATAATTTCTTGTACCTCTGTGATATCTGTTGTTATTTCCCCCATTTTCATTTCTGATTGAGGTTATTACAGACTTTATTTTTTTGAGACAGTCTCACTTTGTCACCCTTAGTAGAGTGCTGTGGCATTGTGGCATCATAGCTTATAGCAACTTCAAAGTCTTGGGCTCAACCAATTCTCTTGCCTCAGCCTCCTGATTAACTGGGACTATAGGTGCCTTCCATAATGCTTGGCTATGTTTAGAGACAGGGTCTTGCTCTAGCTCAGGTTGGTCTTGAACTAGTGAGCTCAGGTGAACCATCTGCCTCACCCTCCCAAAATGTTGGGATGACAGGAGTGGGCCATTGTGCCTGGCCGGGTTAGTAGAGATTTTACTTTTCTGTTTCTAGTGAATATGGCCAAAGATTTATAGATTTCATTTATCTGAGACAGAGTCTCACTTTGTTACCCTCAGTAGAGTGCCATGGTGTTACAGTTCACAGCAACCTCAAACTCTTGGGCTTAAGCTATTCTCATGCCTCAGCCTCCCAAGTAGCTGGGACTACAGGTGGCCACCACAACACCCAGTTATTTTTTTAGAGATGGGGTCTTGCTCTTGCTCAGGCTGGTCTTGAACTCATGAGCTTAGGCAATCCACCCACCTCAGCCTCCCAAGTGCTGTGATTACAGGTGTGAGTCACCTTGCCTGGCCTTGACTTTATTTCTTTTTTTGAAGAACCAAATTTTTGTTTCTCTAATTTTTGAAATGATTCTTTTGTTTTCAATTTCATTTATTTCTGATTTAATTTTGGTTATTTCTTTACTTCTGTGAGGTTTGGGATTAGATTATTCTTTCTTTTCTATTTCCTTAAGATGCTTCATTAGTTTGTTTCTGTGTTCTTGTTCTTTTTTTGGATGTAGGGATCCAATATGATAAATTTATCTCTTAGGATGCTTTTTCAGTGTCCCATAGGTTTTGATAACTTGTAGTTTTATTGTTATTTTCAAGGAATTTAACAATTTCCTCCTTTATTTCTTCCTTGACCCAACTGTTATTCAGCATAAGGTTTTTTGTATTTCCATGCCTTTGTATGGGGATGAAAATTTTTGTTAGAGTTCCACCTTTACTGCCTTGTGGTCTGACAAGATTCAAGGTATAATTTCAATTCTTTTAATTTTGTTGAGCTTTGATTTGTATTCTAGGATATGATCTACTTTGGAGTATGTTCCATGGGGTGACTCAAAGAATGAATATTCCCTACCTTTGGGATAGTATATTTTATATATGTCTATTAAGCACATTTATTCTAGCATCACATTTAAGTCCTTTGTAGCTTTGTTTAGTTTCTGTTTAGAGGATCTGTCCAGTTCTGTCAGGGTGTTGTTACAGTCCCCAGCTGTTATGGTGTTATAGGATATCATATTGCTTAGACCAATGAGGGTCTGTTTCATAAATCTGGGAGCCTTTAAGTTGGGTGCATAAATATTTAGATTTGAAATGTCCTTTTTGTGTTATTACTTTGACCAGTATGAAGTGACCATCTTTTTCTTTCTTAATTTTAGTTGCTTTAAATCCATATATCTGAAAATAAGATCATGACCCCTCCTTTCTTCTGATTTCAATTTGCCTGTAATGCTGTTTTCCATTCCTTTACCTTGAGTCTTCATTTGTCTTTCAAGGTTAGGTGTGTTTCCTGGTGACATCTTTTCTACCCAGTCAGCCAGCCTGTGCCTCTTCAGTGAGGGCCTATCCAAAACTGTCAAAGGGGTGGTCAAGAGACTCGAACAGAAACTTCTCTGATGAAGACAGGTGCTTGGCCTACAAACACATGAAAAAATGCTTATCATCCTTAATCATCAGAGAAATGCAAATCAAAACAACCTTGAGATATAATCTAACTTAAGTTAGATTAACCCACATTACAAAATCATAAAACTACAGATTTTGTATAGATGTGGTGAGAAGGGAACACTTTACACTGCTGGTGGGAATGCAAGCTAATATGACCTTTTTGGAAAGAAGTTTGGAGAACACTCAAAGAACTAAAAGTAGACCTACCGTTCGATCCTGCAATTCCTCTCCTAGGTATATACTCAGATGATCAAAAATTATTTTACAACAAAAACATTTGCACCAGAATGTTTGTTGCAGCCCAATTCATAATAGCCAAGACATAGAAACAGCCCAAGTGCCCATCCACCCATGAATGGATTAATAAATTGTGATGTATGTACACCATGAAATACTATGCAACCATAAAAGGGTGGAGACTTCACATCATTTATGTTTACCTGGATGGATCTGGAACATACTCTTCTTAGTAAAGTATCTCAAGAATGGGGAAAAAAAATCCAATGTACTCAATACTACTATGAAATCAATATATAATCACCTATACATTCATATATATAAATAACAAAACATAACCATAGTCCAGAAAGTAGAAGGGAAGAAGAGAGAGAGGGGAGGGGAGGGGTAATATGGGAGGAGGGAGGGTGGGTATGGGGGGGAACCTCACCTAATGTGCATGATGCAATGGTATATTTCAAAACTATTAAGAAATGAAAAAAAATATATAAGGCCAATAGGAAGATAGGTATAAAGAGCAAGCAGGGAGAAAGAAGAGAAAAAGAACAAAAGAAAAGAAAAAGGGGGGGCAAAAGAAAATAATTGAATAAAAGAAGAGAAGATGGACAGAAATAGATAAAGAGAGTGGCAGAAGAAATGATGTTGTTTGGTAGGGTTCTATGGTCACACTGTCAACTTCATAACTTTGTGGGGTGGGATGGGCAGTTCTTTGATGCCAGGAGCTCCTTAATAGCCTGGGCAAAAGCAAGACCCCACATCCACCAAATATAGACAGAGAAAGAAAAGAAAAAAGAAAAATTAAGTATTATGTTGCAATGAGGAGCTGCCAATATTATCTTTCAAAGCCCAAATCTAGAAAGGCACCCTGGATCATGAGTTCATGACCTTCTTGAGCTGGACCCCTGCTATGATCCCCCTCCAGAGCAGTGCTGTGACCCCTCATTACTCAAGAAAAGGAAGAAAAGAATTGATAAAGAAAGTTAAAAATACAATTATATAAGATAGAGAAAAAATGGATATTTTAGCTGATGTATGAAAAATTTATGTGGGAAAGATGAGAAACAGCAGAATCTCTACCAAAAGGAGAAAAAAAGAGAGAAATAAAAACAATAACAGAATAAGGGAGTCCTTGGTATTAAACAAAGTAAAAATGAAAAAATAGAAATTTAACCAAACAAACAAAAAACCAAAACAAAGCAAAACAAAACAAAAAAACAAAAAATGTCACAAAAAAGAAAAATTAAAAAAAAAGTATATATATACACATACATATATATACATGTATATGTGAGTATATATATCCTGGCCACCAGGTGGTGGAAAATTAAAGGATATATATATATCCTTTATATATTCTCCCTTCTACCACGGGAGGACTTGTAAGAAAAAGGTAGAGGTCAAAGGAGAGAGGGTCCCCCGAAGTGTGTAGAGGCTTGCACCTGGGGGCACTCAGAGATCCTCAGCTTCCACTGGCACCAGGCAGCATTGTATGTACACAGGTGTCACCTGTATATCATGGCTGTCTAGAGTTTACCCAGCTATGAACATCTCTATTTTTCATACTACATGGTTGGACATGTTCTGAGCAGCCATCCTATACCCACAGAATGGGAACAAGTCTACTACTGTTAAGTGCCCCAGTGTTCAGCATCTGGCATAAGTTCTCCCTCATCTTTATGTTTATGTGCCAGGCCCTGGATATGCAGGAAGAACATACAGCCTGGCGCATGAAGCCCTCAAGAAATGGAAGTCATCACCCTCATACTGCAAGACTTCCCCATTCCAAAATTCTTTCTCTGTCTGGAAAACATACCACTTACCCATCCAATATATATATGTATATATATATCCTGGACACCAGGTGGTGCTGTGGTGAAAATTAAAGGAGATATATATATATCTCCTGGACACCAGGTGGTGCTATGGTGTTAAGAGACTACACTGGTTTTGTTGTGAAGAATGAGTGCTGGAAGCCACCCTCTAGTTGTGAAGATTGGGTCCTGTTTTCCTGACTGTGGTTACCCTTAATCAGGGCCTCATTGTTTTCTTAGCACTCAGTTTCCATGGAGTTGAGATTTTAAAGCTTTCACCAGATTCCTGAGGAGGCACATCTCACAGTAACAACAATCCCTGGGGGTGCTGGTGCTGCTCAGCTCACTGCAAGAATAGATGCCTGAGCTCCAGCTAGCACTCCACGACCGGCCCTACACTAGGATCCTGTGTACTGTTTCTCCCACATGGCTGTCTCAATGGTGGCCCACCTAACAGCCAAGTTTATGGTAGATTCACCCTCACCTAGTATTCAAACCCAGTTGCTGGACACTGTTTGAGTTCACCCACTCATTTAAGCCTTCCATGGCAGCTTCAGTGAGCAGTTTAGCCCTGAATCAAAAAACTGCAGGACAGCTCCCTCTGTCCATAGTCCTCTGCAGGCAGGCTGCCTGTTCCCATTTGCTTACCTTTTGTGCTGTTTTTTTCTTCAGCTCCAGACCTCTTCACTGGGTTCTGTGATTCCCCACTGCTTCACTGTGCCCCTGGAGTGATGTCTTCAGGGAGATTCCCCCAGCCAGATGTGGCAGGGGCTGGGTTTGAACCTGCCACCTCCGGCATATGGGGCCAGTGCCCTACTCCTTTGAGTCATAGGCGCTGCCCTGAATTTAAACAATTTTTGAAAAACCACCAGCTGTAGAGTAGTAATTATAGAGAAGTAAATAAGGGAAAAGTGACTAACTTTTACTAAGCAAATGAGGAGTAGGAGATATGGAGAGACAGAAAGTTTTAAAGAGAAAAGAAGACTTCAAGATAGAAAGACTGACCATTTTTATTCTGGTGACAAAAGTTGTTAAGGTTATGAAGAAATTTTAAGCTAAAAATATTATGTTTAAGGGTATTGAGAGTCATTTTTCAGTTTGTACTGAGGTCCAACCATGTTCCAAGAGAAAACGAAGCATTTAAGCTGGAATTGAGTGTGAAGTTGATGGTATTTAGCTTGTAGAGAAGGTAGGATGAGGGAAGTGCTTTCAGGGAAGGCCAGAGAAGAGAGGGCATCTTTAATTTGAGTGCGACTGCTCTGACAGGTAAGGGGATAGTGACTGCCCGAAAAGTCTTTGATTCAAACATAGAGCAATCAAGAATGGAGAGGGGTCCTAAACTTTAGAATTGACCTGATATAAAGCCTCTGGGACGGACATCTGTCTAGATAGGGGAGATAGGGGAGAATAATAGAAGTGTGTGGAGCTGAGAGATATCAGTTTGGGGTGAAGTATATAAGGTAAGAGTGGCTTTGAGTTTTGGATGTGGAAGTGTTCTCCCTGCAAAAAGTTGTCAGGAGGTGGTAGTCAGTTGGCAAGAGATTGGGTGAATGTGATGAATGAGGCAAAACTTTGTAGCCCAATTCATTCAACTTTTAAAACATTGGTTGTGTGACATGTGGTCATCTGGTGTTGTCATGGAGAAGAATTGGGCCCTTTCTGTTGACCAACGCCAGCTTTAGGCATTGCAGTTTTTGGTGCATCTCGTTGGTTTGCTGAGCATACTTCTCAGATGTAATGGTTTCACAAGGAATCAGAGAGCTGCAGTGGTTCAGGCCAGCAGCAGACCAACAAAGAGTCACCATTACCTTTTGGTGCAAATTTGACTTTGGGAAATGCTTTGGAGGTTCCTCTTAATACAACTACTAACCTTGTCCTTGCTGGTTGTCATATGGATTCTACTTTTCATTGCACATCACAATTCAATAGAGAAATGGTTCATTGTGTAGAATAAGAGAAGTTAACACTTGAAGACAACGATTGCTCTGATTTTTGGTCAGGTCATGAGGCACCCAGTTATCAAAATTTTTCACCTTTCAAATTTTCTGTAAATGACAAATGCTTGACATTGAGTTCTTCAGCAACTTCTCATTTAGCTGTCAGGGGATCAGCCTTGATAATTGCTCCCAATTTGTTGTTGTCAACTTCTAATGGCCAACCACTACACTCCTCATCTTCAAGGCTCTCATCTCCTTTGCAAATTTCTTGAACCACCCCTGCACTGTATGTTTGTCAGCAGTTCCTGGGCCAAGTGTGTTGTTGATGTTGTAAGTTGTCTCCACTACTTTATGACCCATTTTGAACTTGAATAAGAAAATTGATTCAATTTGCTTTTGTATAACATTATTTCCATAGTCCAAGATAAATATAAAATAAACAGAAAATAATAAGTACTTATTATTTTAGCCTGCTAGATTTTAGGCTACACTAGAAGGCCATAGTGATCAAAACAGCATCATAAAAAACAAAGACATAAACATTTGGAACTGAATAGAAAACCATGATATGAAACTAACCTCTTATAGCCACCTGATCTTTGATAAATCAAACAAGAACATACACTGGAGAAAAGAATCCTTATTCAATAAATGGTGTTGGTAGAACTAGATAACCATATATAAAAGACTGAAACTGCACCTGCACCTTTCACCACTTACAAAAATTGATTCAAGATGGATAAAAGGCTTAAGTCTAAGGTAAGAAACAATAAAAATCCTTGAAGAAAGGTGGGAAAAACATTTGAAGATATTGGCCTGGGGAAAGATTTTATGAAGAAGACCTTGCTGCAATTGCAACAACAACAAAAGTAAATAAATGGGACTTAATTAAACTGAACAGCTTCTGTACAGCTAAGGAGACAACAACCAAAGCAAATAAACAACCCTCAGAATGTCAAAATATATTTGCATATTATGAATTGGACAAAAGCTTGATAACTAGGATCTATGGAGAACTCAAATTAATCAACAGCAAAAGAGCCAAGAATCCCATATATCAATGGACAAGAGACATGGATAGAACCTTCTCTAAAGAAGACAAATGGCTGGCTGGTGCCCATAGCTCAGTGGGTGGGGAGCTGGCCACATATACCAAAGCTGGCAGGTTCAAACCCAGCCTGTGACAGCTAAAACAACAATGACAATTGCAACAACAAAAAAAATAACTAGGCATTGTGGCAGGCACCTGTAGTCCCAGCTACTCGGGAGGCTGAGGCAAGAAAATTGCTTAAGCCCTGGAGTTTGACATTCTGTGAGCTGTGACACCACGCACTCTATGGAGGGTGACATAGTGAGACTCTGTCTCAAAAAGAAGACAAATGGCTAACAAACATATGAAAAATAAGAGAGACTTTATCTAACAAATGCAATCAGTGTAACCTAATTTTTGTACCCTCAATAATGAATCCCAAACAATAAAAAAAGTTACCATAAAAAAATGAAAAAATGCTCATTGTTCCTAATTATCAGAGAAATGCAAATCAAAGCCACCCTGAGATATCATCTAACACCAGTGAGAATGGTTCATATCATAAAGTCTCAAAGCTGCGGATGCTGGCATGGATGTAGACAGTAGAGAACACTTTTACACTGCTGGTGGGACTGCAAACTAATAGAACCTTTTTGGAAGGAAGTATGGAGAATCCTCAAAGAACTCAAATTAGACCTCCCATTTGATCCTGCAATCCCATTACCAGGCATCTACCCAGAAGAAAAAAAAAATCCTTTTATCATAAAGACATTTGCATTAAACTGTTTATCGCAGCTCAATTTACAATAGCCAAAATGTGGAAACAACTTAAATGTCCACTAACCCACGAATGGATTAACAAGCTGTCATATGTGTATAGCATGGATTACTATTCAGCCATTAAAATAGATGTACAAATATTTTTGGTTTCATGGGTCACTTTTATAATGCTTGCACCATAGTTTTAAGCAATAGTGTTCATTGTACCCATTAGGTAGGTTTTTATCCCTTCCCTCTTCTCTATTACCCTCTTTTTTGGGTTTCATTAAGCTTTACTTCCACTTATGCAAATGTGAGCTCATCATTTAGTTCTGATTTAATAGTGAGCACATGTGGTGTTTGTTTCTCCATTTTTTTTTCTTGCAACAATGTCTCACTCTGTGCCCTGTGCCAACTTCAAATTCATGGGCTCAGGTGATCCCCTTGCCTCAGCCTCCGAAGTGGCTGGGACTACAGGCTCCCCCCATAACAATTGGTTAGTTTTTCTTATTTTTGGTAGAGATGGGGTCTTGCTCTTGCTCAGGCTAGTCTTGAACTTGTTAGCTCAGACAATCTACCTGCCTCAGTCTCTCAGAATGCAGAAATTATAGGCATGAGCCACAGTGCCTGGCTGAGACTCCTCAAATTGAAATGTAAATTCAGTAAAGCCTCAGGTTACAAAATCAATGTACACTACATATACAAATGAGTAGCATTCCTATACACTAAAATAGTCAAGCTGAAAATCAAATCAAAGACTCAATACCATTCACAATTGCTACAAAGAAAATATGCTACCTAGGAATATACTTAACCAAGGAGGTAAAATATCTCTACAAAGAGAACTACAAAACACCTAAGAAAGAAACTGTAGATGATTACAAACAGGTGGAAAACATTATACTCATGGATGGTAGAATCAGCATTGTTAAAATGTCCATACTACTCAAGGAGATTTATAGATTCAATGCAGTATCCTTCAAAATACTAAAGGCACATTGCAAAGATAAAAAACAAACAAACAAACAAACAAAAAACAATTCTGTGCTTTAAATGGAACCAGAAAAGAGCCCAAATAGCCAAAGCAATCTTAAGCAAAAGCAGCAAATCGGGAGGGATCACATTACTAGCTTCAAACTATACTATAAGGCTATAGTAACTAAATCACATAATACTGGCCCAAAACCAGAGTCATAGACCAATGGAACAAAACAGAGAACTCAGATATAAAATCATCCACATATAGCCATCTGATTTTTTACAATAATATACACTGAGGGAAAGAATTGCTATTCAATAAATGGTGCTGGGAAAATTGGATAGCCACATGGAGAAGAATGAAATGAAATATGAATTTCTAACCCCTTATAAAAATTAATTTAAGATGGATAAAGAACTTAAATGGTGTGGTGCCTGTGGCTCAAAGGAGTAGGGTGCCAGCCCCATATGCTGGAGGTGGTGGGTTCAAACCCAGCCCCAGCCAAAAATTGCAACAAAAAAAAAAGAACTTAAATGCAAGGCATGAAACCAAGAATTCTAGAAGAAATACCTGAAATACTCTTCAAGATATCAGCCTTAGCAACAAATGTATGAAGAAGATCCCAATGGGCTTGGCGCCTGTAGCTCAGTGGCTAGAGCGCCAGTCACATACCCTGGAACTGGTGGGTTTGAACACAGCCCAGGCCTGCCAAAACAACACTGACAGCTATAACAACAACAAAACAATAGCGTTGTGGCAGGCACCTGTAGTCCCAAATACTTGGGAGGCTGAAGCAAGAGAATTGCTTAAGCCCAAGAGTTTGAGGTTGCTGTGAGCTGTGATGTCATAGCACTCTACCAAGGGTGACATAGTAAAACTCTGTCTCAAAAACAAACAAAGTAAAACTCTGTCTCAGAAACAAACAAACAAACAAACAAACAAACAAACCATAAGAAGACCCCAATGGCAACAACAAAAATAAATAAATGGGCTCAGTGCCTGTAGCTCAGCAGCTAGGATGCTGGCCACATACATCAGAGTTAGCAGGTTTGAATCCAGCCTGGGCTTGCCAAATGACAATGGAAACTACAACAAAAAATAGCCAGGTGTTGTGGTGAGTGTCTTTAGTCACAGCTACATGGGAGGCTGAGGCAAGAGAATCGCTTAAGTCCAAGAGTTTGAGGTTGCTGTGAGCTGTGATGTCATAGCACTTTGCTGAGGGTGACCTAGTAAGACTGTCTCAAATAAATAAATAAATAAATAAATGGCACTTGATTAAATTAAAAAGCTTCTGCATAGCCAAGGCAATAATTAACAGAGCAAATAGACAACTTACAGAATAGGAAAAAATATTCATAAGCTGTGTATCCAATAAAGGGCTAATAAAGATCTCAAGCAAACCAGCAGAAAAAATTAAGCAATTCTCTTAGAAAGTAGGCAAAAATCACGAACAGAAACTTTTCAAAGGAAGATGTTTATGGCCAATAAACATATGAAAAAGTGCTCAATGTCACTAATCATCAGGAAAATGCAAATAGCACCACAAAGGGATATCACCTTATCCTTGTCAGAATGGCCTTTATTAAAAAGTCCAAAAACAATAAATGCTGGCATGGATGCAGAGAGAAAGGAATGTTTATATAGTGTTGGTGGGACTGCAAATTAGTACAGCCTCTGTGGAAAACAATATGGAAATTCCATGAAGAACGAAAAATTGACCTATCATTTGACCCAACAATGGCACTACTGGATATTTATCCAAAGGAAAAGAAGTCACTTTATCAAAAAGACAAATACACTCAAATATTTATTAGTACAATTCACAATTGAGAAGATATGGAAATGCATCTTTTCAAATGCCCATCAAATCATGAGTGGATTAACAGAATGTGATATACACACATACATACATACACCATGGAATACTACCCAGCAATGAAGAAGGATAACTTAATGCCTTTTGCAATAGTTTGGATGGAACTGGAGACCATTGTCCTAAGTGAAGTATCTAAAGAATGGAAAAACAGCCTGGGTATACTGGCTCACACCTGTAATCCTAGGACTCTGGGAGGACAAGGCAGGTGGATTGCCTGAGCTCACAGGTTCAAGACCAGCCCTGAGCCAGAGCAAGACCTTATCTCTGAAAGTAGCTAGGTGGGCTCAGCACCTATAGCTAAGTGTTTAGAGTGTCAACCACCTACACCCAGGCTGGGTGAACCCAGCCCAGGCCTGCTAAAACAACAATGACAATTGCAACAAAAAATAACCAGGCATTGTGGTGGGATACCTGGAGTCCCAGCTACTTGGGAGGCTGAGGCAAGAGAATCACTTAAGCACAGGAGTCTGAGGTTGCTGTGAGCTGTGACATCACAGCACTCTACCAAGAGCAACATAGTGAGACTCTGTCTCAAAAAAAAAAATAAATAAATAAATAAAAATAACTGGGTGTTGTGGGAGGCACCTGCAGTCCCAGCTACTTGGGAGACTGAGGCAAAAGGATTGCTTGAACCCAAGAATTTGAGATTGCTGTGAGCTATAATGACATAGCACTCCACCAAGAGTGACAAAATTAGACTCTGTCTCAAAAAAAAAATCTCTTTAGTGAATTATATTTCATTCATTTCCTAAATTATTTTTTTCTGGTGTCTCTGAGTTGATTATCTACTTTCTCTTTGATTTCACTGACTTTTCTTCTAATCCATACTTGGAATTTTTTTATCTGTCATTTCAGTATTTTCAGTTTGGTTGGTATCCATTGCTAGAAGAGTTGGTGTTCCCTTTGGGGGGTGACTTTTTGCTCTGATTTTTCATACTTTCAGCATTCTTATCATGATTCCTTATCTGGAACAGCTATTGCTCTTAATTTTGGATTTTCTTTTTTTTAGATGGTAGGTCTTTCCCACCTCACTCATCCAGGGGTACTTTTAGCATATGCTGTGTAAGAAACTTTCCTTTGTGAATCCTTTGATAATGATCTAGGCTCCGGATAGATTTTTTGGTTATGAATATCCCTAGTGTGATTGTTTTCTTAGTTGTCAGTCATAGTCATTTGTATGCTGTAGCATTTGTGAGCTATGTGGGTAGATTCCCTGTCTCTCTTTGATGAGAGAAGATTAAGCCTTTTGAAATTCTTTCTCTTTCCCTATTCTTGTGGTCTTCTTAGCAGTGTGAGTTGTAATGACACATCCAGTTTAACCTCTGGGACAGTAGGTGGCACTTAATGTTTGAGAAACAACTTCCCCCTATGTGATTGAGTCACTAAATGATGTAAAGGACTGTGCAAATTGGCCTCCCTGTCAATAGATGGCCTTTGCTGTAAAAACTGGGCTAGAGTGTTGTTTTTGTGACTAGTACTATTCCCTCAGGAGGTACATTCAAATGTCCCAGATTGTGGGCAGGGCCCTGGAACTTCTCAGTGAGTTGTTATTCTCTGTCTCTATGGAAGTAAGTGGAGGAGTGAGTGTGGGCAGAGTTGGGTAGCATGAGCTTTCCCCCGGCTCCACAAAAGCTGGCAAAGCACCTGTCTCTTCAGTGTTCAAAGAGATCTTAAAATAGTGGAAACTCTAGTTAAAGGTATTATCATAGAAAATTTCCCAACATCACCAGAGACTCAGACATCCGGCTATTAGAGGGGCACCAAACTCCAGGAATACTCAATTTAAATAGAGCATCTCAAGACACATTGCAATTAACCTAGCCAAAGTAAAAATGAAAGAGAAAGGTCTACAAGCAGCTAGTTGTAAGCAACATATAATCTACAAGTGTAAACTCATTAGGTTAACAGCTGATTTCTGTGGAAGTCCTACCAGCCAGAAGGGAGTGGGCCCTAACTTAAACCTCCTTAAACAGAACAACTGTCAGCCTAGAATTTTGCATACTAAAGAACTAATTTTCATACTTGATGAATAAATTAAATCTTTTTCTGAAAAGCAAACTTTGAGGAAATTAGGCACAAAGAGATCCACCATGCAGGAAATACTCAGACCTGGATTATATACCAACCAGCATAATAAACTCCCATCAGTGTAAAACTACCCAGAAACTAAAGGTCAAAGACTAGATACAACCATGGTTCAAGAGATAAAATAAAGCAATAAAGTCACACACAGGGGATGAACAGAAATCAATACTCTCAATAAATGTGAATGGCTTGAACTCCCCACTAAAAAGACATAGGCTAGCTGAATGCATAAAAAATGCAAAACAAGTACCTTCTGCCTTCAGGAAATGCATCTAACTCCAAGGACACGTCCAGATTCAGGATGAAGGGATGGAAAACAATACACAAATGTTGAAAACCTAAAAAAATAGGAGTAATAATTGTCATCACAGATATCACTGATTTCAAAGCAACAAAAGTAAAGAAAGACAAAGATGGGCATTATATATTATTCAAAGGAACAATTCAACAAGAAGAAATATCAATACCAAATATTTGTGCACCTAAACAAAATTTATAAAGCAAATTCTTCATGATCTAAAAAAAATGATGAACAACAATGCCATAAAATCTGGGAACGTCAGCACCCTAGTGGCCAAAGTGGACAGATCCTTTAAGGACAAATTAAACAAAGAAACTTTGGTCTTAAATGTGACTTAGAACAAATGGATCTAACAGACATTTACAGAAAATTCCATCCCAATACTGCTGAATATGTGTTATTCTTATGAGCTCATGGATCACTCTCCCAAGGCCACAGAACAAGTCTCAAAAAATTTTAAAAAATAGAAATTATACCATGTATCTTTACAGACCATAGCAGATTAAATTAAAATTAATTCCAACAGAAACACTTATCCCACACACAGTCATGAAAACTATCAACTGACTGCTGAATGATAGTTGGGTCAAGGATACAATAAAGATAGAAATCAGAAGATTCTTTGAACTAAATGACCAGAGGCTTGCAAGCTATCAAAACCCATAGGATACTGCAAAAGCAATCTTCAGAGGGAAATTCATTGCCTTAAATGTTGACATCCAGAAATCAGAAAGATCACAAATCAACAATCTAATGAATCATTTAAGGAACTGGGAATGCAAGAGCAAACCAATTCGGCTCGGTGCCTGTAGCTCAGCAGCAAGGGCTCCAGCCACATACACCAGGGCTGGCGGGTTTGAACTCAGCCTGGGCCTGCCAAACAACAATGACAACTGCAACAAAAAAATAGCCAAGTGTTGTGGTAGTTGCCTGTAGTTCCAGCTCCTTGGGAGGCTGAGGCAAGAGAATCGCTGAAGCCCACGAGTTTGAGGTTGCTGTGAGCTGTGATGCCACCACACTCTACTGAGTGCGACATAGTGAATGAGATTCTGTCTCAAAAAAAAAAAAAAAAAGAAAGAATAGAAATAACAAAGATTAGATTAGGTGTAGATTTCTTCCTAGCCCAGTTGGAAATCTTATCCCACTTTAGATGGAATAAAGCCATTTGAACTGTACAAACTGGGCCTCTGTTTTCTTTTCATCTCATGCCTCAGAATTATCTTTTATATTTGGCTCCATAACCTTTTATTGGTGCTGAACCCAGGATGGGGAGAAGCCCCTTTGGAGGGCTGAAGTATACCCCATCGGACCCAGCTAAACAGACCCTCCTTCTGACGAGACAAAAGAAAATGGGAAACCTCCAACCCTGCCTAAACTTCATCCATCTAATGTGAGGTTTTTCATTTAAAACTCCTAAACTTTTAAAAACTTCTCTTCCATTTTTCTTCTGGCTGATTTCACATGTGGAGACCTCTCCCTGATTACAGTCCCAGACTTCCTTCTTCCCCCTCCTCCATTTTCTTACAGCTAGTTTCACACCTGGGGCCCCCTCCTTAATTCTGTCCACCCTGTGCCTTGTGTTTGGGGACAATCTTTTGTAGGCTTGGGCTCTGACTGGTTCCCTAACCTCACCTGTCTGGTGCCCTACTGTGGGCCTAGACCCCTCCAGCTGGTTAAAGTCACATGCAGAGACCAGGCCCTCTTTTGACCAAAGTCATATGCTGAGATTCCAGGTAGTCTCCTGATGCCAGCCTTGACAAAGCAGGCTTGTGAGTACATTGCCCTACTGTGGGCTAGACCATTTTTGCTAGCTCCATGAGGCAAGCTCACCACTTCAGTGCTCTCCTGGAGGCCTGAATCACCATTTTTTCCCAGCTGGTCTCACACCAGCTGGTCTTACACATAGAGGCCCACCTCCCTGATTCCACATCTGGACTTTCTCTTTCCTCTGCCTACATTTTCCCTTTGATCTCATTTCTTTTCCTACCTCCAGTTTTCAACATGGGTACTGCTCAGTCACAGACTTCCTCTTGTTCAACTCTAAGCTACCTTTTACCTGCAGAGTCACACAGTCTCCTTCTTCACCTCTAAACTGTCTTTTGACTAATCTCAAGTCTTTAAAGCTCCATCCTGATCTCAAACCAAAACGTCTCTCTTTTTTTTTTCTGTAATGCTTCTTGGCCTACATACAAGCTTTTCAGTGGCTTGCAGAGGCCTCAACATGGCACCTTCGATGTCTCAATTATCATTAATCTCAATAATTACTGTCAAAAATTAGGCAAATGGTCAGAGATCCCTTATATCCAGACATTTCTTATATTATAAAACATCCTTTCCCTGTGTTCATCCTGTGAACCCTCTCAGATTCTCCTGCCTTGGGTAATGCCAGCTTCTTCTGATACCCTTCCACAGCCCCTACTGCTCCTCTCCAGCCCCTCTCCTACAATCCCTCAATTCTCTCAACCAGAACACCTGGTAAGTTTCCCTGTGTGGGATACCTCTCTTCTGTCTATAAACTCCCATCAGCCACCCATTCTCATTGCCCTTCAACCCCCATGTCCATACTCTGCCCTTAAACAATACCCCATCCTCCCCTACACTACTGCCCCTCCACCCTCTGTAGCACATGGTAGAGGAAAAAAATGGCTTAATTTCCCCCAGGACCCTCAGTAACTAACCTATTTAATGCAATTTCCATTAAAATATAAACATCATATTTTTCAGAATTTGATAAAAATAGTTTTACACTTTGTGTGGAATCAGAAAAGACCCTGAATGGCCAATGAAATCTTATGAAACATGAACAAATATGGAGACATCATTTTACCAGACTTCAGGCTGTATTATAAGGTTATAGTAATTAAACCAGCATGTGATTGGCATAAAAATAGAGCATAGACCTATGGGGACAACAGTAAATACAGATATGAAAATATTCTCAGCTAGCTTCCGTAGCACAATGGTTATGTTATCAGCCACATACACTGAAGGTGGCAGGTTTGAACCTGGCCCAGGCAAGCTAATCAACTGCAACAAAAAAAATAGCTGGGCATTGTGGCAGGAGCCTGTAGTCCCATAGTCCCAGCTTCTTGGGAGGCTAAGGCAAGAGAACTGCTTAAGCCCAAGAGTTTGAGGTTGCTGTGAGCTGTGATGCCATTGCACTCTACTGAGAGTGACATAGTGAGACTCTTTCTCACAAAAAAAAAAATTCTCATAACTTCAGTCTGATCTTTGATGAGCAAACAAACAAACAAAAAAATACACTGGGAATCCCTATTCAATAAATGGTTCTGGGAGAACTTGATAGCCACATGTTAAAGACTGAAATAGGACTCACACCTCTCACCACTCTCAAAAATTCACTCACAATGGATAAAACTCTTATTGAACTACAAGAATTTTAGAAGAAAGTGTTGGAAAAAATCTCTGATAGGTATCAGCCTAGGGAAAGAATTTATGAAGGTGTCACTAATTACAATCACAGCAACAACAAAAATAAATAAATGGGATCTGATCAAGTTAAAAAGTTTCTGCACAGCCAAGGATGCAATCAACAAAGCAAATAGACAATGTACAGAATGTGAGAAGATATTAGCATGCTACAGATCCATTAAAGTACTGATAACCAGAGTCTACAACAAACTCAATCAAATCAACAAGAAAAGATCAAACAACCCCATTAAAAGTTGGGTAAGAGACATGAATGGAAACTTTTCTAACAAAGATAGATGAATGGCTAAACAAATACATGAAAAAAGGCTGCCTAATCCTCAGGGAAATGCAAATCTAAACCATGCTGAGTTATCACCTAAGCCTGGTATGAAATGCTCATATCATAAAGTCCTAAAGAAACAAATGCTGGTTTGGATCCAGAGAGACAGGAACACTCATATGATGTTGTGGGAATGCAAACTAGCTCAACGGCTATGGCAAATAGTATAGAGATTCCTCAAAGAACTTAAAGTAGACATTTGCTCCTGCAATCCCTCTATTAGGTATTTAGCCAACAGAAAAAAAGACATTTTATAATAAAGACACTTGCACTCTCTTGTTTATAGTAGCAGCACAGGCTGGGTGTGGTGGCTCACACCTGTAAACCTAGCACTCTGGGAGACTGAGGTGGGTGGATTGCTTAAGTGCGGGAGTTCAAGACCAGCTTGAGCAAGAGTGAGACCCCATCTCTAAAAATATCCAAGTGTAATGTTACACAGGAGGCTCAGACAAGAGAAACACTTCATCCCAACAGTTTGAGGTTGCTGTGAGTTGTGACAGCATGGCACTCTCCTGGGCAGACAATGTGAGACACTGTCTCAAAAAAAAAAAATTAAAAATAAATAAATAAATAAAAAGTAGCAGCACAATTCACAATTTTAAGGACATAGAAACAACTCAAGTGCCCACCAATAAATGAATGGATTAATAAAATGTGTTACATGTATACCATAGAAAACTACTCAGCCATAAAGATGGTGACCTAGTATCTTTCATAACAACCTGGATGGAATTGGAGACCATTCTCCTAAGTGAATTATTGTAAGAATGGAAAAACAAACACCACATGTACTCAATATTAAATTAGAATTAGTTGATCGACACCTATGTGCCCAAATGGAAATAAATCTCAATGAAATTCAAGTATTGGAGCAGTGGAAAATGAAAAGGGCAAATTTCTACCCAATGAGTGCATTGCATGGATACATTGCATACTCTCTGGGTAAAGGGAACACCTATAACTTCGACTTAAAATATACAAAAGCAACCTATGTAACCAAAACACAGGTACCCCCAGAATATTCTGATATAAAAAAGAAATTCCATGTGAAGTACCATCAAAAAGAATAAAATACTGGTTTAGCACCTGGTAGCTCAGCATCTAGGGCACCAGCCACATGCACCAGGGCTGATGGATTTGAACCCACCCTGGACCTGCCAAACAAAAATGGCAATGACAACAGAAAAATAGCCAGGCATTGTGGTGGGTACTTGTAGTTCTGGCTCCTTGGGAGGCTGAGGCAAGAAAATCACTTAAGCCCAAGAGTTTGAGGTTGCTATAAGCTGTGATGTCATGGCGACATAGTGAGAATCTGTCTAAAAAAAAAAAAAAGAATAAAATAATTTATCATAAATTTAATCAAGGAAGACAAGACTTAATATACTGGAAACTATAAAACGTTGCTAAAAGAAATTAAAAATCTATATAAGTAGAAAGATATCCATGTTCATATATAAATTCATAATAATTCCCATCAAAATATCAATCTTTTATTTGCAGAAACATAAAAACTGATCTTAAAATTTGTACAAAATAGTGGTTGGGCCCAGTGGCTTGTGCCTGTAATCCCAACACTTGGGAGGCTGAGGCTTATTGCACTGAGCTCACAGGTTCAAGACCAGCCTGAGCAAGAGCAAAACCCTGTCTCTAAAAATAGCTGGGTGGGCTCGGCGCCTGTGGCTCAATCGGCTAAGGCGCCAGCCACGTACACCTAAGGTGGCGGGTTCAAATCCCCAGCCCGGGCCCGCCAAACAACAATGATAGCTGCAACCAAAAAATGGCCGGGCGTTGTGGTGGGTGCCTGTGGTCCCAGCTACTTGGGAGGCAAAGGCAGGAGACTCGCTTGAACCCAGGAGTTGGAGGTTGCTATGAGCTGTGATGCCATGGCACTCTACCCAGGGGGATAGCTTGAGGCTCCGTCTCAAAAAAAATAAAATAAAATAAAAATAGCTGGGCGTTGTGGCAGGTGCCTATAGTTCCAGCTACTTGGGAGGATAAGGCAAGAGAATCACTTGTGGCCAAGAGTTGGAGGTTGCTGTGAGCTATGATTCCAGAGCACTCTACCAAAGGTGATCAAGTGAGACTCTGTCTAAAAAAAAAAAAGGAAAAGAAGGATATCACCTTAATTCAATTAAGCCATTGCTTAAATAGAGGGGCAACAGGAACTAGGGGGCCTATTTTCTCCTGTAGGGAGAGCTAGCATCTGTCCTCTCTGTGGAATAGACTTTCTATAATTTCTGAATAAGTCTCTCACTTTATACTGTGGCTAGCTCCGGAATTCCTTCCTGCACAAAGCTAAGGAACCACTTGGACTTCATGTGGCTCCTAGCATTAGGAGTCACTTTCCTATGTCATTACCTATGTCATATTCAAAAAATAATTTTGAATAGTTCAATGATCTAAAGTGTAAAAGCTAAAACTATAACACTCTTAGAAGAAAATATAGGGATAATTCTTCACAACCTTGGATTTTGCAATGAAGTTGTGTATCTGACACCAAAAACACAATATAGAAAAGAAAACAAGCTAAGTTGAACTTCATTAATTTTTTCCATCCAAAAATTGGGATGTTGTCTCATGCCTGTAATCCTAGCACTCTGGGAGGCAAAAGTGGATAGACTGCTTGAACTCAGGAGTTTGAGACCAGCCTGAGCAAGAGTGAGACTTGGTCTCTAAAACTAGCTGGGCATTGGGGCAGGTGCTTAGAGTCCCAGCTACTCAGGAGGCTGAGGTGAGAGGATTGCCTGAGTCCAAGAGTTTGAGATTGCTGTGAGCTATGATGTCACAGCATTCTACTGAGGGCAAAAGTGAGACTCTATCTAAAAAAAAAAAAAATTGAAAACTTTTCTCCGTTGAAACATATCAGAAAGATGGATAAACGCAAAGAGTGGGAGAGAATACATGTATATCATATATCTGATAAGGGTCTAGTATTCAGAAAATAAAAACTCTTACACGTCAACAATAAGAAGACAACCCAATTTAATAAATGGACAAAGGACCTGAATAGACATTTCTCAAAAGAGGATATATAAAAGGCCAATAACCACATGAAAAAATGCTCAATACCATCAAGGGAATTGCAAATCAAAACCATAGTGATATACTACGTCATGCCCTGTAGGATTGCTATAATAATAATTTTTAAAGAAATATAAAAAGGTTTGGTGAAGATGTGGAGAAATTATAACTCTCACACATTGGTATTGAGAATGTAAATTGGTATAGTGGTTGTCAAAAAGTTTAGCAGTTTCTTAAAATGTTAAACATAAAATTATCATACTACTCAGCAATTTCAAAGAATTGGAAACAGGTGTTCAAAGAAAACCTTGTGCATGAAAGTTCATAGCAGCATTATTCATAATAACCAGAACAATTTAAAGCAGTAAAAATTTCCACCAACTGATGAATGGATAAATGAATTATAGTATATCTGGGCTGGGCACAGTGGCTTGAGCCTGTAATCCTAGTGCTTGGAAGGCCAAGGTGGGTGAATTGACTGAGTTTATGGGTTCAAGACTAGCCTGAGCCAGAGTGAGACTTCATCTCTAAAAATAGCTGAGTGTTGTGGCAGGCACCTATAACCCCTGCTACTTGGGAGGTTGAGACAAGATAATCACTTGAGTCCAAGGGTTTGAGGTTGCTGTGAGCTATGATGCCACAGTACTCTATGGAGAGTGCAAAAGTAAGAATCTGTTTTTAAAAAAAGGAATTATAGTATATCCATGCAATGGAATATTATTCAACCATAAACAGAATGAAGAGCCTTTAAAACATTATGCTACATGGGTTGATTTTATGTGTGTGATAAAATGTTGAAGCTCAAAGATGGAAAGTGAGATCCTCAAAGTTACTCAGTTACTACATTACTTGTAGATAATGTGTGAACTACAGTATATAATGATAATTATTAAGAGGATATTCTGTGGGCAACATATACATTTTGAAATGATAGGACTACATTAGCTTGTACCAGCTAGTTTTTTATATTTTTATCTTATTTTATTTATTTATTTATTTATTGAGACAGAGCCTCAAACTGTCACTCTGGGTAGAGTGCTGTGGCATCACAGTTCACAGCAACCTCCAACTCTTGGGCTCAAGCGATTCTTCTGCCTCTGCCTCCCAGGTGGCTGGGACTAAAGGTATTCACCTTTATGCCTGGCTATTTTTTGGTTGCAGCCATCATTGTGGTTTGGCAGTCCTGGGCTGGATTCGAACCCACCAGCTCAGGTGTATGTGGCTGGCACCTTAGCCACTTGAGCCACAGATGCTGAGCTAGGTTTTTTTTTATATATTTAGTAGAGACAGGGGTCTTACCATTGTTCTTGATCAGGCTGGTCTTGAACTCATGAGCTTAAGCAACCCACCCACCTCAGCCTCCCAAAGTGCTAGGATTACAGGCATAAACCACTGTGCCAAACCTATTTTGTCTCATTCTATAGGCTGTCTCTTCACCCCATTGATTGCTTCCTTTGCTGTGCAGTAATTTAGTTTGATGTAATCCCATTTGTCTACTTTTGCTTTTGTTGTCTGTGCTTTTGAGGTCTTATTTGAAACATTCTTGCCCAGCTGGGCGTGGCGGCTCACATCTGTAAACTTAACATTCTGGGAGGCCAAGGCAGGAAGATTGCTTGAACTCAGAAGTTCAAGGCCAGTCTGAGTCAGAGTGAAATATCATCTGTACTAAAAACAAAAACAAAAAATTAGCTGGGCATCATGGCAGGCACCTGCAATCCCAGCTACCTCCAAGTTTGAGATAGGACAGTAGCTCAAACCCAGAGTGGAGGTTGTGAGCTATGATGATACTCTAGCCTGGGTGACAGAGTGAGAAAGAAAGAAAAAAGATTAAGAGAAAGAAAAAAGATTAAAGACTAAAATAAAAAATAAATTATAGAAAAGTCTTGCCTCAACCAATGTTGTGTTTTCTTCCAATAATTTCAGAGTTTAGGGTCTTACATTTAAGTAACCAGTGAAGGATACTTATTGTTCTGCATGTGGGTATCCAGTTTTCCCAGAACCATTGCTTGAAGACTTTCTTTTCTGCCAATGTGTGTTCTTGGTACTTTTTAAAAGATGACTTGACTGGCCGGGCCAGGTGGCTCACACCTGTAATCCTAGCACTCTGGGAGGCTGAGGCAGGTGGATTGCCTGAGTTCATAGGTTCAAGACCAGTCTAAGCGAGTGCAAGACCCTCTCTCTAAAAAAAAAAAAAAAATAGCTGGGCATTGTGGCAGGTGCCTGTAGTCCCAGCCTGTACTTGGGAGGCTGAGACAAGAGAATCACTTGAGTCCAAGAGTTTGAGGTTGCTGTGAGCTATGATGCCACCCTCTGCTGAGGGTGACTGAGTTAGACTCTGTCTCAAAAAAAAAAAAAAAAAAAAAAAGAAGCAAGGCTCAGGGCTCATAGCTCATTTAGCAGGGCTCTGGCCACATATACCAAGGGTGCCGGGTTTGAATCCAGCCCCAGCTAGTTAAAACAACAATGACAACTGCAACAACAACAAAAAAATAGCCAGGGGTTGTGGTGGGCATCTGTAGTCCCAGCTACTCAGGAGGCTGAAGCAAGAGAATCGCTTAAGCCCAAGAGTTTGAGTTGATGCCAAAGCACTCTAACAAGGGCAAGACATAGTAAGATTGCGTCTCAAAAAAAAAAAAAATGAGTTGGCTGTAAGGGACTAGCTTTATTTCTGCCTTCTCTACTGAGTTCCATTTTCCTACATGTCTGTTTTTATGCCAGTACTATGCTGCTTTGATTACTGTTGCTTTGTAATATATTTGATTTTTATTTTTTAATTTTTTTTTTGTTGAAACAGAGTTTCACTTTGTCACCCCAGGTAGAGTGCCATGGTGTCATACTCACAACAACCTCAAACTCTTGGGCTTAAGAGATCCTCTTGCCTCTGCCTCCAGAGTAGCTGGAACTACAGGTGACTGCTATAATGCCCAGTTACTTTTTAGAGGTGGGTCTCACTCTTTCTCATGCTGGTCTCAATCTCCTGAGCTCAAGTAATCCACCTGCCTTGGCCATCTGGAGTTGCTTTGTCATATATTTTAAAGTCAGTGTGATGCCTCAGGCTTTATTATTTTTGCTTAGGATTGCTTTGGCTATTTAGCATCTTTTATGGTCTCAAATAAATTTTGTGATTGTCTCTTTCTATTTTCTGTGGAAAATGGTATTGGTATTTTAATAGGGATTTCACTGAATTTATAGATCACTTTGGGTAGGATGGGCATAATAAAAATAAATCTAATTTGCTTCTCTGGTAAAATCTTTGCTGATACTAACTTTGAGAGTGAAAGATGAAGCTAGCAAAGGCACCATGTACACTGTGGCCCCAAAGTCCTGTCATGGCACAGCAGTCAAGGTCTAGGGAGGGTAATAGTATAAGGACCTGCTAGAGCTCTGTCTCTCTCCACTTTGCTTTCTCCCATGGCTACCAAACAGGTATAACCAGTGAAAGAGAGCATTTTACAATTTCTCTGTGGTGAAGATTTCTACAACTTGTGAGAAAAGAAAATGACAACAAGGTGGTACCTGTGGCTCAAAGGAGTAGGGTGATGGCCCCATATGCAGGAGGTGGCAGGTTCAAACCCAGCCCTGGCCAAAAACTGCAAAAAAAAAAAAAAAAAAAAGAAAGAAAATCACAATGAAAGATTTATATATGCTGGAGGTTGCAGGTTCAAACCCAGCACCCAGCCCTGGCCAAAAACTACAAATTAAAAAAAAAAAAAGAAAATGACAACCAAAGGTTTATATAAAGGGTAGTCAATTCTTTGGTTATTTGTAATTTTGTGTCCCAGAATACAAAAGCTGGAGTCAGAACTGTGGCTTTGCTGCTGATAAAATGTGATCTCAGGTGAGATTTTTTTAATTTTTGGAGTTTCAGTTTTATTTTGAAATAGTTGTGTTAACCTCTATTTTTTTTTTTTTTTTTTTGAGACGGAGCCTCAAGCTATCCCCCTGGGTAGAGTGCCATGGCATCACAGCTCATAGCAACCTCCAACTCCTGGGCTCAAGGGAGTCTCCCGCCTCCGCCTCCCAAGTAGCTGGGACTACAGGTGCCCACCACAACGCCTGGCCATTTTTGGTTGCAGCCATCATTTTTGTTTGGCAGCCCGGGCTGGGGATGCGAACCCGCCACCTTAGGTATATGTGGCTGGTGCCTTAGCCGATTGAGCCACAGGCGCCGAGCCTGTGTTAACCTCTAATCAGACTATGTATTTGTAGATAAACTTCCCTAATTGGACTACAAATAGCAAAAAGGCAAAGAGTGCACCTTTATCATTTTCTGTCTGCAGTGCCAAATTAACACAGAGTACCTAGGTGATAAATTAATAAAGATACAAACCAAATGGACCCCTGACGCCTACTAATTATGTAGGTTATTTGGCCTTTTGCTCAGAACTCTCAAGCACAGTGTCTGGAGAATAGGTTTAGCAAGATAAATTTGGAATGAGTGGATTAGAGGCATAGTTGCCAAGAAAGTCTTTTCTGATTGAAGGGGCCACCAATTTATGCATGTTCAAGAAGTCACCTCAAGAAATAGTGCTGTTCCCTATTCCTTTTCATAAGGAAAATAGCAAGAACTAAAGATTAAGACAAGTCTTATTCATTTTATTTTATTTTGTTTATTGCTTCGGGTTCATTGAGGGTAGAAAGAATTAGATTACAATGTTTGCATTTGCTAGGTAAAATCCCTCTTATAATTGTCCCACCCCCAAGAAGTGTGTCACGTACCCTAACATTGTGTCCTTTAAGTGAGAACGCACCCATCCCCCTCCCTCCTTCCATCTGCCCCCCCCAACCTTGAATTGATTTGAGTTTTTCTCTTATGTGGGTAGGTATTAGATTATCTAATGGCCTCATATTAGAAATGAGTATATTGGATTCTTGCTTCTCCATTCTTGTGGTACTTTACTAAGAAGAGTGTGTTTCAATTCCATCCAGGTTAATACTAAAGATGTAAAGTCTCTATCATTTTTAATGTCTGAATAGTATTCCATGTTGTACATATACCACAGCTTGTTAACCCATTCCTGGGTTGGTGGGCATTTAGGTTGTTTCCACATTTTGGCAATTATAAATTAAGCTCTGATAAACAGTCTAGAGCAAATGTCCTTATGATAAAATGATTTCTTTTTCCTTCTGGGTAGGTGCTCAGTAATGGGTTGCTGAGATCAGATCAAATGGGAGGTCTAGCTTGAGTTCTCTGAGGATTCTCTATACTTCCTTCTAAAAAGGTTGTATGAGTTTGCCGTCCCAAAGACAAATTTTGAAATAAAACTTTACAAAGCGAAAGGAGATTCTTCTCCCACCTCATCTTTTAACCTTTGTCAATTAACAGTCCTCAGGATATAAATTAGTATCTTCTCCATCACAGGCTAAAACAGGAAAAAAAGATTAGGCTACCACTACTTAAGAAGGAAGCAGGAAGCCCAAGTACTAGAACAGTCCACATGCCCCACAGTGCTCTGGCCCTAAGTAAAGGGTCATGTTAACTTTGCTGCTGAGGCCCAGAAAGTAAAGTAACCTATGAGGAACTAATCTGTAACTAGCATTCCATATATACTATTTAAAAAATCTTTATCTCTACTTAAATTTTGTACAATATGAGTAATTTATTTAATATTTACATATCTATTTTAAAGTAATTCTAGAAAAGCTAAGGAGCAGAGTCGTGGGGTCCACACTCCCTCTGTGATCTGCATGGGAGGATAGCTTGACCGGTTACTCACATAACCATAAATTGCCCCTGAGGGCAGAGTCCCTAAGGAAAACAATCAACCTCTAGACAGTTGATCTTGGGATCCCAATTCTCAAAGACAACTGCAAACTTCACTGTAATACTGTAGATTTCTGTTTCCATTATTTCCTATGAATAATTATATACTATGTTCCAGATACTGTTCTCAGCACTGGGATACAGCATCAGACATGACAGAAGAGTTCCCTGTTCCAATGGGATTATAGCCTGGCAGTAGAGGTAGTAGTTAAAAACCAAGCACACAAAAATGCTTTGAAATAATGGTATCCATCATATAGAAATAAAAGCAGAGTGTGTTCTAGGCAGAGTCAACAATTACAAATTCTCTGGGATAAAGGGGGACTTTCTATTCTTACAAGATGGGGAAAGGGATGGAGGGAGAAAGGAAAGGAATAAGCAACCAAAAAATACAGTTAAGTCTCGGCACCTGTAGTTCAGCAGCAAGGGCTCCAGCCACATTCACTGGAGCTGGCAGGTTCAAACCCAGCCCAGGCCTGCTAAACAACAATGACAATCAAAGAATCGCTGGGTGTTGGCTTGGCACCTGTGGCTCAAGTGGCTAAGGCACCAACCACATACACCTGAGCTGGTGGGTTCGAATCCAACCCTGGCCACCAAACAACAATGACAGCTGCAACCAAAAAAGATAGCCAGGCGTTGTGGCAGGCACCTGTAGTCCTAGCTACTTGGGAGGCTGAGGCAGGAGACTCGCTTGAGCCCAGCGAGTTGGAGGTTGCTATGAGCTGTGATGCCATAGCACTCCACCCAGGGGGATAGCTTGAGGCTCTGTCTCCAAAAAAAAAAAAATCCTTTTGTTTTAGGTTTTTTGATTTCTTTTAAAAACATTTCACCTCTTAAAGATTTACAGTATATGGCTCCGCTCAAATGGCGGAGGTGCCAGTCACATATACCAGAGGCGGTGGGTTTGAGCCCAGCCCGGGTCTGCCAAACAACTACAATGACAACTATAACCAAAAAATAATTGGGCATTGTGGTGGGCACCTGTGGTCCCAGCTACTTGGGAGGCTGAGGCAAGAGAATCACTTAAGCCCAGGAGTTGGAGGTTGCTGTGAGCTGTGATGCCACAGCACTCTACCCAGGGAGACAGCTTGAGGCTCTGTCTCACCAAAAAAAAAAAAAAAAAAAAAAAAAAAAAAGATTTACAGTATATAGAAATTATAACAAATCCGTATTAGTGGGTTGATTTAAAAAAAAACAAATTTCTAAGAGTAGAAAATGACATCATGATCTCTTAGAAATTTAAAAATAGCCTTGACTAAGTAAATAAGTAAATGACTCAAATACTGAAGAAAGCTTCTCTAAAATGGTCTTCATCTTTAGTGTTTTTGTCATTAGTCTTTGGCTTTTCAAAAATGTAATTTGCCATTTTAAGAAATTGTGACATTAGTAACTGTCTCTACCAGCTACTTAGTCTTAATTCACATTTTTTTTTTTTATTCAGAGACTCACTATGTTGCCCTTGGTAGAGTGCTGTGATGTCACAGCTCACAGCAACCTCCAACTCTTGGGCTTAAGCAATTCTCTTGCCTCAGCCTCCCATGTAGCTGGGACTACAGGCATCTGCCACAATGCCTGTTTTTTGTTGTTGTTGTTGTTGTTATTGTTGTTTAGCTGTCCTGGCCTGGGTTTGAACTGCCAGCCTCGGTGCATGTGGCCAGTGCTGTAACCACTGTGCTATGGGCAGTGAGCCATTCATTCACTTTTAAAAAATATAAAAGTGAATATTTACTTAGAAAAAGTAAGTAATCATTACATATCTCAGTTACATAATTTAAAAAAATCTGACAAATAGTCAAATATTGCCAAATCCAAAAAGAAATATAATATTTTATTAAAATAGTTGTAAAATCCTATTTTTTGTTTGCATTTTTTTTTATTGTTGGGGATTCATTGAGGGCTACACTGATTGCATTTGATAGATAAAGACCCTCTTATAATTGTGTCCTAACCCCCAAAGGTGTACTACACCCTGTGACTTCCCACCCCATCCTTCCTTTCCTTTGCTATCCCCATCCCCCACCCTCCACCATGTACTAGGTCATTAATTGTCCTCATATCAGAATTGAGTACATAGGATTCTTGCTTCTCCATTCTTGTGAAGCTTTACTATGAATAATATGTTCCACTTCCACCCAGGTTAATACAAAAGATGTAATGTCTCCATCTTTTTTAGTGGCTGAATAGTATTCCATGGTATACATATACCACAGCTTGTTAACCCATTCCTGGGTTGGTGGGCATTTAGGCTGTTTCCACATTTTGGCAATTGTAAATTGAGCTGTGATAAACAGTCCAGTGCAAGTGTCCTTGTGGTAACAGATTTTTTTTATTCTGGATAGATGCCCAGTAATAGGATGGCAGTATTAAATGGGAGGTCTAGGTTGAGTTCTTTGATGATTCTCTATACTTCCTTCCAAAAAGGTTGTATTAGTTGGCAGTCAGTCCCACGAGCAGTGTAAAAGTGTCCTCTCCTCTCCACATCCATCCCAGCATCTGCAGTTTTGAGATTTTGTAATGTGTGTCATTCTCACTGGGGTTAGATTTTTGAGACAGAGTTTCAAGCTGTCATCCTGGGTAGAGTGCTGTGGCATCATAGCTCACAGCAACCTCTAACTCTTGGGCTCAAGCTATCCTCTTGCCTCAGTTTTTTCTATTTTTAGTAGAGGCAGGGCCTTGCTTTTTGCTCAGGTTGGTCTCGAACCTGTGAGATCAAGCAATCTTCCTGCCTTAGTAGGAAGTCAGACCACACAGAATGATCTGTGTTCATGGAGCGTTCAGTTTGATCCCAGCTCCCTTCTGTTCTTCTGACTGGGAAATTTTGAATAAGTTGTTTAATCTCTCAGAGCCTGGATTTCCTCATTTGTTGAACTGGTGATATGCTGAACTACTGTGAGAATTACTGATGGTTAGTCTTACCACAATACCACGTTCTGCAATCTTGTCCTCCTTAATATTTATTTACTAAGTATACATTAGATACTTAGTAAATAAAGCACTCTACCCAGGGTTACTAAGTATCTATACATTAGATACTTAGTAAATAAATATTAAGGAGGATAGATCTAAAGTATTTTATCTGTGATATGATACCCCAACGTTCTGCAATGTTTATTTACTAAAAATATTAAGGAGGTCAAGATTGCAGAACATTGGGGGATCATATCACAGAGAAAATACTTTAGTTCTAAGAAGTGAATGAAGCGATTTCAATTAATTTTTATCTTTGTTTCATTTGTTACACTTATTGGAGAGCTGAATTTTTGATTGTTAGTCTCCAGTTTGTTAATGCCTGTCAGTAAATGAGAACTTTAATTACATAAAGTTTTCACTCACAAACTTACATTTTCTAGAATAGGATTAGCTTTAGTTACTGTTTTCAATCAATGACAACTGAGAAGAACATAAGTTCTTTAGAATCCTAGTTGATGGGCTTGGCATCTGTAGCTCAGCGGCTAAGGCGCCAGCCACATACACTGGAGCTGGCAGTTTCAAACCCAGCCCAGGCCTGCCAAACACCAATGACAACTACACCCCCAAAATAGCTGGGTGTTATGGTGGGCGCCTGTTGTCCCAGCTACTTGGGAGGCTGAGGAAAGAGAATTGCTTAAGCCCAGGAGTTTGAGGTTGCTGAGAGCTGTGACACTATGGCTCTCTACTGAGGGCAACAAAGTGAGACTCTGTTTCAAGGGAAAAAAATCCTAGTTGATGACTTTGACAACAAATGTTTACTATAATATTATAGATAAACGTGTTTCAATTCCCTACCAAACCTGCAACAATAAGGAGATGCACAATAATTTTTCTTCCAGAAGATAGAAACAAATTGAATATTCCCTTTGAAATAGTATTTTAATTCATTATCCTAGAGTGTAATATAATGGTGCATTTTCAATTAAAGCTCTTTATAAAGGTTATGTAAATATAGACTCATTATCAAAGCAGAAGCTTAACACAAACCAAGGGAAAAAAGATCTTCTCTAAGGTAAAGTTACCTCAGTTCCTTGCAATTAGCAAAAGAAAGTTATTTCCCAAAAGTTATTTCATTTGGGAAATGCCCATGAGCCCTAGAATAAGGGGAGGTAGTGACTTTGCCCACAGAGGGACTCAAATTTACATGGAAAAAAGGAAGTTGAGAAATGAGGTCAAAACTCAACAGACCTCCTAGATTTCATGGGGAGAGACAGCCCTGACCTGGTTTTTGTCAGTGTGCAGGAAGGTGTATTTCTGAATAAAAGCAGGACTTTAGATGTCTGGTCCAGTTCTCTGAATCTAGAAGAGGTATATGCCCCATAGTTTTTGTGACCTGGCTTAATAGGAGTAGACCCCTCCAAGGCACTGATGGGTAAAGCTCACTCTGCTGGTGTGCATGTGGTTTTTCCTGTTTTGAGTCTGTCCTTAGCTTAATGAAGCAGAGAGTACAATTCTCTACTGTACTAAATCAACTACTCTGTATCAGTTTAATGGCAAAACCAAACTATTTGCCTACCTGGTTGACCAAGCATTCACCTAAGGTGACCAGCACCTGGCATTAGTCAACTGTTCTGGATGTTGGCTGAATTGATTGGTTAGTTCACTGACCACTTAATTCAGCTAAGAGAATGTAGCCTATTCCATAGCCTTTGGGTCACCTCATGTCTTCCTTCGCTTTTTGTTTTCTGTTGATAAAACCTGTGATTTTTTTTTACTTTGCTTTGTTATAAGGTTCTTCTCTTTCTCACAAATTTGCTTATGTGTATGCTCTAGGAAAATGGAATGCTTCCTGTTTAGAAAACAAAAATCTGAAGTTTGTAAGGGATGTTAAAAATCATCAAATTCTAGCCAGGCCTTGTGGCAGGTGCCTATAGTCCCAGCTACTTGGGAGGTTGAGGCAACAGAATCACCTAAGCTCAGGAGTGGGAGGTTGCTGTGAGCTGTGATATTACAGCACTCTACAGAGGGCAATAAAGTGAGACTCTGTCTCTAAAAAAAAAAATCATCAAAGTCAAGCTGGGTGTGGTGTCTCACAACTGTAATCCTAGCACTTTGGGAGGCTGAGGTGGGTGGAATCCTTGAGCTAAGGAGTTTGAGACCAGTTTGAACAAGAGCAAGACCCTGTCTCTACTAAAAATAGAAAAACTAGCTGTGTATGTGGTAGGTACCTGTAGTCTCAACTACTTGGGAGGCTGAGGCAAGAGGATCCCTTGAGTCCAGGAGTTTGGACTGTGATACTACGGCACTCTACCCAGAACTACAAAGTGAGACTCTCTCTCAAAAACAAATAAACAAGCAAACAAACAATGGACGGCACCCGTAGCTCAGTGGGTAAAGTGCCGGCCATATACAGCTGGTGGGTTCGAACCTGGCCTGGGCCAGCTAAAACAACAATGACAATGGCAACAACAACAACAACAACAAAAAAAATAGCTGGGTTGGCTTAGTACCTATGGCTCAAGAGGCTCAGGTACCAGCCACATACACCTGAGCTGGTGGATTCAAATCCAGCCCAGGCCCGCTAAACAATAATGATGGCTACAACCAAAAAATAGCCAGGCACTGTGGCAGGCTCCAGCTACTTGGGAGGTGGAGGCAAGTGAATTGCTTGAGCCCAGGAGTTGGAGGTTGCTGTGAGCTGTGTTGCCATGGCACTCTACCCAGGGTGACAGCTTGAGGCTCTGTCTCAAAAAAAAAAAAAAGCCAGGCATTGTGGCAGGCACCTGTAGTCCCAGCTACTTGGGAGGCTGAGGCAAGAGAATCACTTAAGCCCAAGAGTTTGAGGTTGCTGTGAGCTGTGACACCATGGCACTCTACTGAGGGTGATATAGTGAGACTCTCAAAAAGAAAAAGAAAGAACATCAAATCCAATAATTCTCTGGTGCTTTAGTCTCCTTTAATTGTCTTTATACATTGTTTTTGTTGAGTATCTTCAGTGAAGGTGATCAGTCCCTAAAAGTGTCCATCTATTTATAGACAACACTACCCATGTTGGGAATAATTGAGAGGAAGGAAGGAAGAGAAGGAGAAAGTGACAAGGAGGACAGGAGGGGAAAAAGTTCTACCACTTTCTGAGCACCTTCTCTGGGCTCAGTCCTATGCCAACACAACTTACAGATATATTGTGTCCTCTTGTTGGGCTTGTGGCATTGAGCAGCATGTGTGAGCAGAGTTACGTAGGGGCATATTAGTAGTCCACACCTCCAGCTTTTCAATAATACTATTTTATCATTTCCTCAATTATGCCAAGTGGCTGCCTAGGGTGGGGGAGGTCAGCAGCATCAACTTCAGCTGCCCTTGAAAGCCTTATGTGCATATACTCGGAGACAACCGAATTGCTCTTCCACTAAAGGTTATCACATTTGCAGTGCTCACAGATCTTTGTGGTTAGCAGGGACCTGAACCCAGCTTGTGTAGTTTTGGGGGCCTGTGTTCTGAAGCAGGTTTCGCTGTCTTCCTAGTCAGTCACCTTTCACCAGACTCTCCATTCCCAGGATGTGGGTCTCTACACTATGTCCAGGTGGGGAAGGAGCCTGGTACAGAAATATAATTACCTGATAAGAGGAAGTGGTAATTCCTTGTGCATATTCTCAAAATGGCTTCTTATGTTTTTAAAGGCAAGAGATTGACGTGATTTTTTTTTTTTTTTTAACCCAAACTTAGCAGCATGACAGCAATTCCAGTACACAGTATGGAGTGTGACTCTATGAGATTGACCCCTCGCAACCAATGAAGCTGGCCTCACTTCCTTGAAGTTAAAACCGGGATGAAAGGCTACCCTGTGGACCCTTTCCTCTTTCTTCCTCTGTGAGATGATGCAAACTAGCCTATGTACCCAAGCCTCAGGAGAGGCAGTTTTAGTGGTTACATGCAAGAGATCTGGAGTGAGTATAAATTTTGTCTCTGCCAGTTTTTAGATAGTGATCATAGGTAAGTTATTTAATATCTCTGTGCCTCCATGTAAGTGACAGCTCCATCTATAAGGCAAGGATAATAGAAGCACGCACTGTGTAGGGTTGTTGTTATAATTAAATGAGTTCTACTCTTGTATTTTCAGCACTTACAGAGGGATAGAGTGGTGTCACCAGCATTAGCAGCAATAGCAGCAGCTTTCAGGAATCCTGCTGAGTTCTGCCAGACTAACAGCCTCTTTCTGAACTCTCAGATCACCATTTGTGCTTTTCAAGGAATGGGAAGAAGTTCTGTCTTTGCACCTTCAGCATGTTCCACTCAATGAAGGACCAGTTGTTGGGTATCCTCTGAGCACCAGTACTACAGGGCAGCACAGATTCCAGGTTAGGTCTAGAAGCCACTTGGAAAACTGGAAGTAGTGCTCAACAAGATGGTCTCTAGGACACTGGATCAATTTTAAAATAAGACCAGTGTATTGCCAAAGGCTGTTGATAACGAACTGGGCAGCGCCTGTGGCTCAGTGAGTGCTGAGGGTGGTGGGTTCAAACCTGGCCCCAGCCAAATTGCAACAAAAAAATAGCTAGGCGTTGTGGCAGGTGCCTATAGTCCCAACTACTCGGGAGGCTGAGGCAAGAGAATTACCTAAGCCCAGGAGTTGGAGGTTGCTGTGAGCTGTGATGCCACAGCACTCTACAGAAGGCAATAAAGTGAAACTCTGTCTCAAAAAAAAAAAAAAAGAAAAGAAAAGAAAAAAGTGTAATTCCTTAGTAATCTTTTTTTTTTTTTTTTTTTTTTTTTTGTGAGAGAGTCTCACTTTGTGATCCAGGATAGAGTTGTCGCAACAACCTCAAACTCTTGGGCTCAAGTGATTCTCTTGCCTCAGCCTCTGAAGTAGTTGGGACTACAGGTGCCTACAACAACGACCAGCTAGTTTTAGAAACAGGGTCTAGCTTCTGCTCAGGCTGGTCTTGAACTCCTGAGCTAAAACAATCCTTCTGTCTCAACCTCACAGAGTGCTAGGATTACAGATGTGAGCACCCATGCCTGGCTCTCTTTGGTAATCTTACTATGTCTCAGTAGAATGTCATGGTGTCATACCTCACAGCAACCTCAAACTCAAGCAGTTGAGTTGCTCAAGCAATTCTCTTGCCTCAGTCTTCTGAGTAGCTGGGACTACAGGAACCTACTACAACACCTGGCTATTTTTTTTTTTTTTTTTTTTTTTTTGCTTAGCAGGACTGGGCTGGGTTCAAACCCACACTGGTGCATGTGGCCGGCACCCTAACCACTGAACTACAGGCACCAAGCCTTTGGTAATCTTAAGTAATGTCTATAGCCCTGAACAGGCAATGACTTCCCAATCTTTTCATTTATATGTTTTCTTACATGCTAGGTATGTGTTAACTTCTTCTCCAATCCTGTATCCCATTTTACAGATGCCAAACTGTGACTCAGAGAATTTAAACAATTGCTCAAATGTCTGATGCATAAAGCAGAGCTCTTGGCTTTGTTTGAGGCTTTCTGGCTATTTGTGGCAACTGCTTCCTTATTACACCCACACAATGCTTTCTGCACCTGCTTACCTGGGGCTACCTGGTCCCTCCGTAACTACCTCTAGGGGATGCAGATCCAATACAAGACAGGTTAGGAATAGTAAAGAGGGTTCAGGCTCAGACCCTGCCCATGATCCTTAGAAGGTTTTTTTTTTTTTTCTTCTTTATCCTGAGGGGGGAGGATATTCTCTGCTCCAAGCTTTGTAGTGAAGAGTGTTTGGCTTTGAGAAAGTTAGAACCAAAGAGACTTGGGCTTCCTTATCTCAGTCAACAAAACCCAAGGCTATCTTGTATCCAATCACTTGGTTACATAGTTGTTTTTTTTTTTTTTTTTTTGCAGTCTTTGGCCGGGCTGTGTTTGAACCCGCCACCTCCGGTATGAGGGGCCAGCGCCTTACTCCTTTTAGCCACAGGCATCTCCTGGCTGCATAGTTTTTTAAGCCATCTGACTCTGGGTCTTCTCTTCCCATTTGTTGTAAACCAAGATAAAATCTTTTTGTTTCTTTGAGGCAGTCTCACTCTATTGCCCAAGCTAGAGTGTCAGGGCATTAGCCTAGCTCACAGCCACCTCAGACTCCTGGGTTTAAGTGATCCTTCTGCCTCAGTCTCCTAAGGAGCTGGGACTATAGGTGCCTGCAATAACACCTGTAAAAATAGATAATTTTCCTATTTTTAGTAGAGACAGGGTCTGGCTCTTGCTTAGGCTAGTCACAAACTCCTGAGTTCAAGAGATCCTCCCACCTTGGCCTCCCAAGAATGCTAGGATTTCTTTTTTTTTTTTTTTTTTTTTTTTTTTTTGAGACGGAGCCTCAAGCTATCCCCCTGGGTAGAGTGCCATGGCATCTCAGCTCATAGCAACCTCCAACTCCTGGGCTCAAGCGAGTCTCCTGCCTCCGCCTCCCAAGTAGCTGGGACC